>JAQGBZ010000375.1:0-58665 GCA_034687125.1 Neelides folsomi
TCTTTTCCTTCAGAGGGGCCATTTAAAATATATTCCTTTGGACTTTGGCAATTTATATATTTAATTTTAATTAATAAGTAAATTAATTTTAGTATGGATAAAAACCGTTTATCCATTTCACCCCAAACCTGACCTGTGACTCATAGGTTGAGTTTGGCCCAAGGTTCGTTCAAGTCTAAAGTTTATAAGGCAAAGATGAAAAAACCAACTGCTTTATTAACACTATCTATGAAGTCTCTGATGTATTGTAATGATGTAATACATAGTTGCTGACAATGAGTGAGGATATCGTATATCACGCTGCTTGATTTCTCCGGTTAGACTATGAATAAAATCCTGTTTGGAAGACTCATTTTTACATTGAAGGCTCAAAATTATTTTTATGACATGATGGAATTTAGTCAGTAATTATAATTTTAACATTCAAATAGGAAAATAATATAACATACTCAATAATTAATAAATACAGGTAAACACAGGTAATTTTAAACAATATAATAAGGTACTACTTAAAAGTTTTAAAAGCTTTTATGACTTTAACTGTATTAGTTTCATATAAAATTAACTTGTAAGCTTTAATAAATAATGAGATAATTGTGTGATAAAAATTGTAAAATTGATTTAAACTACATACTTTTAATTACATAGGTTTATATGTATGTAGGATTTGGGATATTGTAATTATAGTGGATATACTATATTTGTAATTATAGGGGATATACTAAACTGAATGTAAATGGTTGTTTATTATTATGCATTATAAAATTAAGTAGCCACAGATGGTTGATGTCAGCAACCGTTGAATTTCCAAGTGACAGGTAATTAATTTAAGATGATAATTTTATTCAAAACCGGGTGTTCTCAGAATCGCCCAAAACTCACTCAACAACTTAAAAATTCACTTTATATGGAAGCAAATTAATGTCTCGATTTCTATTGTTTTGCTAAGAGAGGGATAATGAACTACCTGTATAGCTTTTTAATTTTGACCCTGACCCTGTCCTTGTGCGGTTTCAAATTTATGACATGAATAAATTCGCAAATTTATTTCGTGACACAATGAATTAAAATCCTAACTGTTTTTTACACTTGAACTTTTAAAAGTATATTTAAATATTACATATAATTATATTATACAAATCTGAACATTTAAATGATAATTATTTTAATTATAATTATTAATTAATTTTTCACCAAAAGACAGTTAAAATATTTAGCACGTGTTGATACATAGAAGAAATATTATCAAGGATTTTAGTGAATTTTGATAAACTTCTCCATTCATAATGTGACATTTCCCTTCTTTTTTTCTCTGGATCGTTGTAAGAACCATTTTGATAGAATTTCTCCGGTCTGACGAAATAATCCCCGCAAATTCCGACAACTTGATAAACGGCTATATAATGCCCGGGAGCTACGCTAATATCAACATATGCAGATTTCATGGGAGAAAACGTTTCATCTGAGGCAGTTGCCCAATTAAATCCAGTCGTTTTAGAAATTTTGAGATTTTGCCTGTAATAGTAAACCATTCTTTCAGTGTTGTCAGGTGTATTTTGCGGTGCTTCAGGTGCAGGGCCAATCGGAGGAGGAAGCCCAGGAATTAGAATTTGACGGTGAATGTGTTTGGCCAATTCTTGCGAATTTTCATCGGATTTATAATTTGAATCGATTTCTTCATCGGAAATTGCAAAATCAAATTTATTGAATTTTTTAGTTTTATTATTTTTATTTTTGGCGCTTCTGGTCCTTCGGTTTTTGGATGAATTTCGAACAGAAGTTTTTTTTTGTTTTTTACCGGGATTATTTGAAACAGGGACGATGAAATTAATTGAAGGTTTTTTAATTTGTGTATTTGGAGTTGGATTTATATCTAAATTTTGAAAAACTGATCTTTGTGTTGAATATTTTCTTTTATTTTCTTGTTTGTATTCTTGTTCTCCTTGCCCGGTCGCATCGCCCTTTTTCCCTGAATTCTTCCCGTCCTTTCTGGACATTCCGATTTGTTTTGTGTAAGTGTAGGAGATCGGAACAAAGCCAAGGGTATTGTCAACTTCGAACACAATTTCCCAATTGTCTTTAGGAAAACAATTAATAGCTTGGGAAGAAATTTCACAACAGCTCATTTTTAATGAATTAATTCCAACAAGATCACCTTCTAAAATATAAATTAAAACAATCAATTAATTAATAAATAAATTTAAGTTTAATTAATTATTTAATAGTTTTTTATTTTGTTAATTAGATTTACTTTCATTTGGATATTTAATCATTGTCTGAAGTCCACAAATTGCTTGACCTTTAAGACACATCTGTGGTTCTGTCCATTCCCCATAAACTGAATTTGATTTCGGTTCATAAACTTTTCCTTCCAAACAAAACATTCGCATATTTGTAATTCCCGCGTAGTCGTCTTTGTCTAAATTCGTGTCAATTTCCAGTTGGAATCCCTGGATGTATCCTTTACAAGGAAAAACACTTTTCGCCCATTGGCCTTCTTTTGCAATGCTGCTGTGAATTGTGTGGAAATTTATTTCTCCAGGATTTCCACAATAAAGTTCAAGTCCCGAAACACCAAATTCGTCATTTTCTTCTTCTCTTTGTTTTTTCAATGCAACACCAGTGACAAATTCACCGGGTCTGCACTTTTCCCAAGGTCCCCAAATTCCTATTGGATTTTCTTTTGGAGCGAAAAGAACCCAATCTTCATTTTGTAATTTTTTAGCACTCGCAATTAAAAAATAAAAATTGACTAGAAGTTTTAAAGACGATAAAAACATTATAATTTTTTTATTATGCTTAAACTACAAGTTTTATATAAACCTTTTAACTTTTAGCGAAATTAATCTATAAGTATTAAATAAAAGTGTAAAAATCATAAAGTGCGAACACAAAAGTAACTTTTTTCTTACGCCAATTCCTTCATGAATGAGCGACGTTATCCACCGTTATTTGTTATATGCATATAATACCTATACCAATACTACCTGTATATGTACAGTAATGGTTGTGACTTGTGAATGAAGTTAATAGAATTCTCTCTTGGCTAGATCAGGTTTGCAAAATTGCTAACAATAATTTACATTCTTCATTGCGTATTAGAGTGGATATTTATTAAATCCTTAAGATTGAGTTATCAAAATATAAACTACTAAACGAATATAAATGAAATAAATGCCGAAAATAATTGTTAATAATAATTGTAACTCCATCATTTTATTTGAGTTTAGCAATATTTAATCATACTAACATTACTGACATGTTATACTGGCATTAAGAGAACCAAATCCCTCAAAATGTTTCCAATAATTCCCAAAGAAGTAAGAAATCACAATGATCAAACCAAGTCCAAATGGGAGGATTGGAACGTCTATTGTTACTGTTGTATTTCCTTACAAAATTCCTAATAATGGTTAGTTATTTATTAATCTAATCAATCTAACCTAAATGTATGGATAATACTTATAGCAAATTGCTATAATGTAAGAACCTTTTATATTAGCATCGTCCAAGAAATTATGAAGTTTGACTGGGTAGTTTTAAATGTACAACAATTTAAACTTTTGTGATATCAAGGCTATGATTGGAATTGAACACTTAGCTTGAATAAAACAAATTCTTTTAAGAAACTCTTGAAGTTTATGTCAATAAGATTATTCTCTTAGCTATTTGTAAAGCTATGAATAATGTATAATTACATAATGCTGCATGTACATATTATAACTATAAGGATAAAGCTCCTCTAGTTAAGCCTTAAATAACAGCACAATAGTTTTATCCATTTGTGACTTCAATTTGAGTCTTTTATTGTTCCGATTATTAAAATTCACTTTAGCTCCAAATATTCACAATGTCACTAAATATTTACTTTAATACACACAAGTATCAGTTTACAAAATCTCGACACATTCCCAAATGTACGAGGGAAGCCCGAGAGGGCCGAAACTTTCTTATCAAAGCCTTGTGTAAAGAGTGAGCGGGGAGCAAATAATGATATGAAAACTTCAAAGATGATTGACTTAATAATTTTGGAGATACTTGAATAAGGGAGTGAACCGGGTGTGAGAGAGAAAAAGAGTATGCATGACCAAGAACCAAGGACTAAGTCTTCTTTTTCCACCGATATTTATAACCTATTTTCTATATTGTTCTGGCAGTCCTTTTTCACTAATTGTAATGACCCGTGCATTCTTCGTGGAATAATTTGCTGAGTCGTTTCCACTCTTAGGACTCATTTTCCTGATCCTCGTGAGTTGTGTGTTTATTAAACCAAACTCTATCCGGTAAATTACTGCGTCCAGCAACTATCTCATTACATATTATGCACTTCCGTGCCCATTTACTTAGGATTGTCAGATGACAGTGCTTTTATTAATGCATCTGAGAATGTGGATGACTACCCAAGGAGTAACATATGAATATATGTTATAATATGTATATATGAAAATTGTAAATAATATGGATATTAAATATATATTATACTTATTACCTAATAGATAAATCAATAAAGATATTTAAAACATACTGTGTACAATATATCCATCCAATTGGAGATATTGTTTATCCGCCATACACACAATTTTGCTAATAGTTATACGCACAATACACATTATTTTAATTACAATTAGATTACCTATGTTATAACATTCATTAATATTAAAATAATATAAAAATAAAGGTAAACAGTTAATATTTGATTGAAATATATTTAATATATATGAATTAGAGGACGATCCAAAGTGCAGAGTACAGAGTTCAAGTTCATTTAATAATCATTTTACAAGATATTTATAGTATCTTTTATGTTAAAATGCTATTTATCACAAAGTTTTTGGAAGGGTTACGAATTTGGAAGCAATATAATATATGGTCTAAATAATTATATTTACTAACCTTTTACTTAACTAGTTGTGTCATAAGACTTTTCCGACTTCGTTAATACGTTCCTTAATTTAATTTTACTTTCATCAAACTGATATCGATGATCTAAAGTATATGTTTAATTTTATTCTATATGTCATATGGTCATAACTAATACTTAGTTAGAGCCGAATAGTAGGCTTTAAAAGTTACGCGCTAAGAAATGGCAAACGAATATAAAGAAAATTGCACCCTTCAAAACTACCAATCCATTTAGCAATTTTAGTCTAGAATGAAGTGGATTAAAAAATAAATTAGTTTATCGATAAGAATGACGATATTTGCTTATTACCTCATAAAATATTTGGATATTTTTAATAAAATTTTATATCCAAAAACTCTATTGATTCGTTTAGTAATTTTATCGAAGTTATTTTATTCTACGAAAATGCTCAAAAATATTTTTATTTGGTATGGGAACTTCACGGGAACGCTCCCAACGAGTGGCATCCTTACTCTATACACAAGGTCTTTGTGACTAACAAATAAAGCCATATATCTAATAAACATTTCCACTTTTTAATATGTATATATGATGTATAATTTGATATATTATTTTTTGGAAAAACCCAAAATATTTTTACAATCTTGATTTATAATTCCTACAGTGGTTCGAGCCAGTGCTCTATTAGGCATTAAGCAAAGGTCGAATGTCTAGTTAAGTAGTGCCTAATGCCTAAATTTCAGATGATCAATTTCAAGGAAAATATTTTAATATAAGACTAGATTTTGAAAAGATTTTAAAGCGATATTTAACGTCTTGAGTATTTAAAATCATTAGTTGAATATTATTTATAGTTTTAAGATATTTTAAGCTTATTTTTATTTAATTTTTATTATAGCAATATATTGTATTTTGATTCTGGATAAGTGAATATGCTGGTTAGACTTATTATCACATGTATTACACAGTAAATTGTTGATGCGCAAAAATAATGATTATATTTATGTAATTTATAATTTTAAATTATTCATACATATTCATAAAAACTCAATTAAAGTAAATAAAATGGAAAACTTACAATAAAAGTTTCATATTAACTCTTAGGCGAAAATTAGGCATTAGGCATAGGTCATTTATTAGGCAATTCATAAAATATTTCTGAATTATACTGCCCAAGAAGGAGCTCTGGCCGTAGGACGCAACTATGTATGTATGTATGCGTACCTAATACAAGATTTAAATACAATATGTTGTGATTACGACCTAATCAATAAGATAAAATTAGTTTAAAAGGCCGGAAGCTCAAACAGAAATAAAATTCCATAAAAGTACGTGTTACAAAACCACTGTTCCATATAAACAACAAACGAGCAGTGTCCAGATTTTTTAGAAAATTTTTAAAGTAAATTCAACCACTAACTAATAATTTTCAAACTTAATGTTAAGTTTTACAATAAATTTATGATTTTTATTTTTAAAATTATTAAATTTAAAATTTAAAAAATTTTCATAATCAACTTTTTACCATGTTTTCTCCTTTATAAAGCAATTAAAAAACCATATTAAACTCTTTAAATTTCTATAGATTTAATTCTTAATTGCAATTTTTATCTTGAAGGGAACATTGTGTATTGGGAAATTTGGGAAATAAAAAAGATCAGCTTACGGTATGGCACGCAGACAATAAGGGTAGTTAGTCAAATTATATGCTAGTCTGCGCAGCATAACATTGATTAATTCCCTTTTGAAAGTCATTGTCAGTTTAAATATTATTTTATTAATGGCAGATAAATACTAGCATGTAAGAGTTTTGTAAAAAATGGAGCTATTATACAAAAAATGTCCAGGTTCAGATAATGAGACAAAAAGGGCAACCATTGCCCAAAAACGGACAATGAAAACCAGAAAACGTGCAGTTGTAGCCCGAAAAGGGGTAATGATTGTAAGGAAACAGTAAATCGTTGTCCATATTCGGGTAACTGTTGCCCGTTTTGGGGCAGTCATTTCCCGTTTTCGGGTAATGGTAACACGTTTTACCGCAGGGGTCAAAGGCTTTGACCGACCCTTGACCTACAAAAATAAACATTAGTAAAATATAAAGTTTGAATCTATCCTATTTAATTATTGTTTTTTTTTATATTTTTAATGGTTTTTCAGATATTAAAGTTTAAATACTTAAAATGGAAGCCTTTTCGATTCTTTTTACTATTATTGCAGGCTTAATTATGTGTTGGATTTTGAGCGAATATTTTGCAACAAGAAATCTTCCGCCAGGTAGGTTAAGTTAATTCAATATTTCATTTTGCATTTCATTATATATTCAATTATATATTTCTATGACTGTTATATTATCTTATTATATTATGTTTGTATTTTCAAATTAATAAACAATTTAATTTATTTAATTTATAAATAAATGATTTAATTTGACAACTTTAATAATTTTATTGGTAATAGGACCATGGGGTTTGCCGATCTTTGGAAATATATTTAGCATGGGTACTGGTTCTCTTCTTAAAAGCATAAACATTTATAGGAAAAAGTATGGAGACATTTTTTCAATGGCTTTCGGAAATTTTAGGTTTGAAAAATATACTTTAATATTTAACTTACAAAGAAAATAATTTAACTTTAAGATACAAGAAACTTATTGTTATTATTAATAATTTTTTTATATTTCAGAGTTGTAGTGCTTACTGATTACAAATCAATAGTTGAAGTACTAAAAATGCAAGAGTTTACAGGAAGACCAGATTTCAAAATTTGGGATGACAGAAATAGAGGAGTTAGAAATCGAGGAATTCTTTTTTGTGATGGGTAAAACAATTTTACTCGTTTATGAGACTTAATATTTCGGGTTAAAAATCTTATTAAAGGCCTGTTTGGCAAGAACAACGGCGATTTGCTTTGAAAGGTCTTAGGGATTTTGGATTTGGAAAAGAAAATTTGGAAGGGCTCATAATTTTTGAAATGGAAGAACTTGTTAAATTACTCAAGTTAGATTTATTACAGAAATTAATTAATTAGATATTAAAATGAGAAAAAATCACATTATCATACATAATGTTTATTAATATAATTACTATCTATTTTATTCACTTGTAGAACTACTGAAGGAACCCCAATTGACATCAGCGCAAGACTTAATGCCTCTGTTTTTAATTCACTATGGTAAGAATACTGCGTGCTTTATGAACTTTTTAATGTTTTAATTTATTTATTATCTTTATCATTTTTAGGTATATTTTGACTGGAAAGAGGTGCGTTAACACTTATAAAATATTATTTTTAGAATTAATTTATTTGT
Organism: Neelides folsomi; assembly: GCA_034687125.1. Lineage (NCBI taxonomy): Eukaryota > Metazoa > Arthropoda > Collembola > Neelipleona > Neelidae > Neelides > Neelides folsomi. The sequence goes on from JAQGBZ010000375.1 coordinate 8,172, forward strand.
GAATTGCGAAATTTGCAATTACAATTTGTGAAATAAAAAATGGATAAAATAATATCGACTTGTGAGTTGTTTTATACTGATTTATAGATTTGAATTAAACGATCCTTTATTTGAAAAGCTCATTTTATACATAGGAAGGTAAAATATTTAATTTGATAATAAACATTATTGTTGAATATGTACGTATTATGTATTTAATAATTTATTATTTTTATTTATAAATTAAATAGATATCTGATATCTGTATTATAGTTTTACGCGTTCGTAGTTTAATAATATAAAATTCATAATAAAAAATAATTTTTAAGATTTTTAAGTACTGCTGATATTGCAAGCCCAGCTTTTTACCTATATGGCTTTGTTAAACACATAATGAGGAAAAGAATGAACTTATTTAGGACAATGAGGATTGAAATCCAAAAAATGATAATTGAACAAAGGGAAGAACATAAAAAGACCTTCAAAGAAAATGTGATTCGTGATTTCATTGATTGTTATATTCAAGAAATGAGAGAAATTGAGAGATCGGGAAAAATCAATTCTTTCTACAAAGAAGAGGGATGTAAGCATAATATAAAAAATTAATATAATTAAAAATTAATATGTAAATTAAAACAATAGATAAAAATGTACAAAAAGAAATTCTGGATTAATTTTTTGTAATTATTATTTATTTAGCTGAAAATTGTCTTATTTTACTACAAGATCGGCTAACATATCGCTATCTTGTAAAATTGAGGCTCCATGGAGCACCATGGTGCTCCATGGAGGGAAATTTCGCTCCATGCAGTTTTCAATGTAAGTTTCCCTATCTTATAAAATTCCGCTCCATGGAGCACCATGTTGCTCCATGAATCGAAACTCCATGGTGCTCCATGCAAAAAAGCTCCATGATGGTAAAAATCGCTCCTGAAAACTCCATGGTGCTCCACCTTTGCTCCTGAAACTCCATGGTGCTCCAAAATCTACATGGTGCTCCATGTAGAGCACAAAATTGCATAAATTTGCCAGAATACGGAAAGTCAGCCCAAAATAGTTCTATTGCAATTCCCTTTTCACTAAAAATGAGGATTTTGTAAAATGCAATCTCTAATGTTATTTATTACCAAGCAAAATTGAAACTGATTACAAAAAATTAATTAATTTGATTTATACACAATTATTGGTCGGTCGTGAACACTAAATGATAAATCGTTCTTGAACCTCCATGTTTTCATAGGAGTTGATAAAACAAATTCCTTTGAAAAGACAATTTGAATTTTACATATTAACGCACTTTTTCTCATGGATGTTTTGATTCTCTTTTCTTGTGAATCCTCTACCACACTTGAAACACTGAAATTCCTTTTCTGGGTTATGGATTTTCATGTGGCGCTCCAAGTTGTATCTTCGACTCCAATCACATTCCCATCCTAAAATTTAAAAGATAAAATATATAAATTAAAAATAACTTTTTATTTATAATTATACTTTACTTGCGAATCCGATATACACGACTTTTATATATCGATTGGCTTAAGTTTTGATTAATTGTAATTTTGTAATTGTTATATATTTTGTTTCTAATTATTTAAAGTAAAATTATTTTAAAATTTTAAATAAATTACCACACTGATTGCATTTTCTTGCATTTTTAATGTTCCTTCCTCGATTATTATCAGTATCAACTGCATCATCGGTCACCTTGGGAATATCGAATACATCGTCAAAAACAATCCTTTTGTCATTCGACGAACTTTCAGATTTTTCTTCCTGTATGTCCAATAATTGATTCTTTTTCATTTGAACCAATTTTGCCTTCTTTTTGTGCAATTTTTCTTTAAGTTTGAGCAATTCTTGATCTTTAAGAAACAATTCGTTTTTGAGAGTTTTGATTGTGATTTTATGTTTTTTGATTTTTTCCTGATATTTGTTTTCCAAAAAAATTGTTGGATCAGTAAGTTCAGGTGTCAAACTACACATTTCAACATCTTTTGATCCATCAAGCTGTGAATTAACACAATTTCTCTCTGAAGACTCCGTACATTTCTTTAAATCTTCAGTTTCAAAAATTTCGACGATTTGTTCCGTAACAAGATCCAGATTTCTCTTCTTGATGTTTCTTAATTCAAGTCGTCGTTCTCTACACTCCTTTACTTGTGCAGCAGACAATTTGCTCCATTTTCCAACCATCTGTAATTAATTATACATCAAACAAATTATAAAATGTTAATTTAATAAAATTCAATCTATAAAAAAAATATTCAATAATTTACAACTGCTTTTATTTGAGAAATAATCTTAATTCCAAGTTATATGTTGCTTTATTACCTTTGTTATATTTGTAAGGATTACTTGAAAGATTTTAAGAAAAGGTAGCTCTGTTTTGGAGGGCTTTTGTGAGTTATTTTGAGGTCTTTCATGTGCTGAAATATCTAGCTTAAATCAAAATTTAGTCTGAAAGCCTACATATTTTCTCATTTTATCTAAATAATTGTAATTACTATTGTATTTAGTCAATTTGTTTAATTTTTCTATTTCTTATATAGATTTAATACATTTTATGGATCTTTATTTCATTATAACTTAATAAAGAATAAATAACAAAGATTGAAATTTAAATATAAAAGTTAATACCATATTGAAACTTAAGGAATTTATATTTTGCGACTGCAATGCACTTTATTTGAACTTAATAGAATTTTATTATTTAATTATAAATTAAATTACCCATTTTACGGTTTCGTAATTATTATATATATTTAAAAATGTGATCATTATCCTACATAACTTCTAATTATGAGTTATTCTAAATTATTTAGTTCTGGTTCAAAATGTTCATTTCTTGAATTCATAAAAGCAATTGACACAGAATCTGAGGCAATAAAGTTATTTCAAGAACTTAATTTGTTCCATTTAAATGATCCTGTTTGCGAATGTGGAGCTGATGAAGAATTCATCAAGTCAAATAAAAATTCAAGTTCCAAAATTGGCTTCATATGGCGTTGTTCAAGATGCAAAAGGTGTTTTAATCCATTGATAAGAACTGGCTTTTGTAACTCAAAACTTTCCTTTCTCAAGGTGATTTTTATTCACAAAATCAATTGTATATCTTATTTACAAAAATATAAATGTAATTAAATTTTTATATAATTTTACCACATAATTAAAAATAAAATCATACATAATTTTTTACATTAGATTTACCAACTTTCGATTCAATGGTTTTTACGACTTGGGTCAAATGTGTCAATCGATAACATTCATTGTTCTCCAAACACATTAGCACGATGGAAACACATATTTCGTCAGGTACTTGTATATTTTAATATTAAATTAATTTATATAAATATAAATTATATAAATATATATTTTTGGTTTTAATAACTAATAAAACAAAATATAATTTTTAAGTACCGCTGGATCGCTATTGATGCTTGTAACGAAAAAATCGGAGGAAGTGGTCATTGGGTAGAAATTGATGAATGTTATTTGTTTAAAACTAAAAAGACTAAAAATCACAAAGCACGACGAATCCCTGGAGAAAAAATTATGATTTTGGGAGGATTTGATCGGAACACAAAAAAGATATTTCTCGTTCGGCTTCAAGACACAAGGAGAGAAACAATACGACAAATATTAAGAGATCATCTCTACCCTGGAACAATTTTAATAACCGATGGATTTGCAAGCTACAATGACTTGGTTAAAGATGAGATTCTACAATTAGCAGCACATGAAACCGTAATTCATAAATATGAATTTGTCAATTCGATGTTCCAAGAGGTTTACACAAATAATATCGAATGCCTATGGAGTAAACTAAGACCATTTGTTGGAAAATCAGGGAGCAATGGTAAGGCTTTTAGAATTAAAGACACAAGTAAAACAATTACATACCATGCATATGTTTTAATCACTTTTTTAAACAATTAATAATAAATACAAAATAACCTAAATCTTATTTAATTATTATTATAATTATTTGCAATATATTAACATAAATAACAATTTAGTATTAATTAACTAGAAATTGTCGACTCAGTATTGAAAGAATTTGTGTATCGAACCAATTTGGATTTTGAATATGGAAAAAATAACAATGGCCCAAAAATTTTAAAGTTTTTCCAAGACATGTCATCATCTCAAAATCATCAACTAAAAAGAAGTATTAAAAATTCAATCTTTAACCAAAATCATAAATTAAAAATTGAATCCAATTTATTCAGATTTGTCTTTGAAGTCCATTGGGGAAAAGATCAAGTCTTCTGGTGCTCCAACCGTTAACGAGAATGAAAATGATCTCATAACTATTTCATTGGTATCAGATATCACTTCAGAAATGAAAAATTACATTGAAAATAAAGTTAATATTACATATAAAAATTAAGAGTTAATTTTCCTTTTTTTATAACTAATTATTAATATTCATTTTATTTATTCAATATGTATTTGATTTATTGTTTGATTTTTTTATAAGTTAAATGATGGGCCAGACACAACTCTTTCAATCATGAATAACATCGGAATCAAAGTTAGGGATTTGTTAGAACTCTATCAAGGAGAATGGATTTCAGATCAAGTAACAAATATTTGTATTAATTTTTATATATTTAATGTTGACTTTTTATATAAAAATACTTTAATTATTTAAATTATTTCAGATAATTGACTTTTATTTTGCAATGATTGAAGAAAGGAATTTGAATGACGACACTTTGCCAAGTGTTTTTCTTTTTCAAGTTGGTTTTTTTGAATTATTAAAGTCTAACGGATCAAACTATGAAGGGGTCATTGATTGCAGCCTGAACGTAAATAAATAAATATATATGCATATGGTGTATATGTATATATACCTAGTTTTCATTTATCAATTTATTTCTATTTCATTTATAATTATGTTAAGGAATTTATATATTTTTTGTTTCTAGAAAAATTTGTTTGAATTTGATCTCGTTTTTGTGCCAATCAATATAAACCATCACTGGATTTTAATTGTTCTCAATAACATCGAAAAGAAAGTTATTTGTTATGATTCAAGAAAATCTAGCCTTCAATCAAGAAGTTCAAATCAAAATATTGTTTTGGTGAATTTTATTAAAATATAAAATGAATTAATGTATTAAATAATGACAATTCACATTTCAAAAATATTTTTAACTTATTTTCTAAAATTTTAAAATATAGAATAACCAGGTATAGGATTTCATACAATGTGATCACAAGTCCAAATTATTTCTAAACTACACAATGCATAGTAAACATAATTTGTTATGATTAATATAATATAATTTCAGATGTTTTATAACTACGTGGCTTCTCAAAATTCCATTATGATTTGTAAGCAATTGCGATCAGTAAATCTTTCAGAATATGGGTGTGGACAACTTACGGGAGGGGTAAAAACAATATGCGAAATTAAATTTATGGTAGAATAATTAAAATTATATCTAATTCATTTAATATGAATTTTTAATTTGTAGAAAAGTCTTCCAGAGCAGCTCAATGGTGTCGATTGTGGTGTGTTCATGCTACAATTCTCTGAATATCTCTCTCGTAAAGCGGAATTTGAATTTTCAGAAAATGACATGTCATCATTTCGCAGAAAAATGACTTACCAAATTCTCACTAAAAAATTTGATTGATTACGATTAATTAATTTTATATTAATTAACTTATTTATATTTATCATTTTGTTTATTTATCATTAAGTATTATTTATCATTTTGTAGAATTAAACTGTATGTCTAAATAAATTTACAATCAACTGAGAATATAATGATTTATTATTTGGATAATTAATATTAACTATGTATTGGTATTACAGGTAGTTATAACTTTAGAAACATTAACTGACAATTTAACTAATATAATAATATGCTATTTCCATATAATTATGTTAATTGATTTTACATGATAATATTATTAATGTGTGATCCATCGTACGATTATTGAAATAAAAATAAATTCAAATCTGAAGAGCATAAAGTGTAATTGATTACATTAAGCATGATATTAAAAAGAATAATATTTGGGACATTGAATCAACCAAAATGAAAATTTGTATAGTACCATGATTTTCATGAACGGAGGTTCATTTTAACCCATTTTGTCATTTTACAGTGAATGGGGAATTATGATATTTTTAATGAAATAGAACTATTTTGTGTTCTACATGGAGCACCATGGAGTTTCAGGAGCAAAGATGGAGTACCATGGAGTTTTCAGGAGCGATTTTTACCATCATGGAGCTTTTTTGCATGGAGCACCATGGAGTTTCGATTCATGGAGCAACATGGTGCTCCATGGAGCGGAATTTTATAAGATAGGGAAACTTACATTGAAAACTGCATGGAGCGAAATTTCCCTCCATGGAGCACCATGGTGCTCCATGGAGCCTCAATTTTACAAGATAGCGATATGTTAGCCACAAGATCTCTTCTCAGCAGGTTAATTAATAATTGGAATAAAGGAACAAAATTTTTTATTATGAATATAATGATTTTGCTAGGAGCTGAAACAACGTCGACGACTCTCACATGGGGAATTCTTTTCTTGGCAAAATATCCGGAAATTCAGAAGAAATTACAAAATGAAATTGATAACGTAATTGGGAAAAATCGAGCTCCGTGCAGAGATGATAGAGCTAACAATAAGTAAATACAGTTTATAATATAAATACCTTCGTATAATATGTTGCATGTATTGACACATTGTCACTTATTGGTTAATTTAAAAAAATATGTGTTATCTGAAAAATATGCCTTTTATTATATTTTTCAGCATGATTTATGCCGAGGCTGTTATAAATGAAATACATAGGATGGCATCAATTATTCCATTTAACGTTTTTCACAAAGCTTTAGAAAACACAAGTACCTATGAATAAATATCAATCTTACTTAAATAATTTCTGATAATCTAAGTTATTAAATGAAATTTCAGGTTACAAAAACTACCGGATTCCAAAAGGAACTTTAATTATCCCTTCCATTTACTTTGCACATCACGATGAGAAATTCTGGGGAGATCCGGAAGTTTTTCGTCCAGAAAGGTTTATAAATTAATTTAACACATTATATTAATTTATATCATAAAACATTTATAACATTTCATTAATTTTAATAGGTTCATTGATGAAACTGGAACAAAGATTTTAAAGAAGGAAGCATTAATTCCATTTTCAACTGGTAAATATATTATATATTCCTTTTGTTTAAGGAATCCATAGTTCAAGGAATATTTCATATTTATTATATGACCAATGAATAATATTTATATTTCCAAAATATTTTATGTTAATGGGTTATAAATATAAATGTTACTTATTGTTTTAGGCAAAAGAATTTGTTTAGGAGAAGCTTTGGCTAGAGATTCTCTCTTCATATTTATAACTGGACTTTTACAAAAATTTACGTTTGAATTGGATGTTGCATCAAAAGATCACGATTTGACAGGCCCATTAAGATTTGTTCGTTCGCCGACTCCATTCAAAGTTATCCTCAAATCGAGATAATAAATAAATAATATCAAATTATTTTGATATAATATGATGCAAAAAATGCTCAAATCGATTAAAATTTCACAAAGAATTACATAAATAAATCTAAAGTTTTCAATCATAAGGGTTTCCAATTTCAACGGTAATTTTTGTAAGCTCTCGTTCACTTCATTCCACTCTTCATTAAACTGTTGTTGACTCGTATGAACTGGCCTTTGGGATAGTATTTGAATCTGCGTGTATGGTTTCACTGATTAAATTGGCCGGGACATTTGAACCCAAATATACTCACCCTCATCAGTAAACTCGGTTGCCATTGAGTTCCTCCAAGTTCCTTTGTCAATAGACTATAAAATGAAAGGATCCATCCATTTTGATATTTAAAATTATATAGAAATAAATAAACAGTTTAATATATGAAGTGAACTTAATATTAAATATTATAACTTAATATTAAAAAGTGTAAAAAACCATAAATTGTAAATACAAAGTAATTTTTTTCTTAGGCCAATTCGTCCACAAATAAGAGTCGTTTTCGACCCTTATGTTATTTTTATTTATATGGATATTAATATTATACTTTAATGTGTACAGTAAATGGACTTAATGAAGGTGATGGAATTTTCTCTTGGATAGATCAGCTTTGCCAACAATAATTTACATAATGAAATTCCTCATTACATACATTAGCGGGAGAGCGAATGTTTATTTAATATTTATTAAATTCATAAGATTGAGCTATCTAATTTATTCTATATTAAAATCTAAATTACTGAACTAATGTAAATGAAATAAATACCAATAATATGTAATTATCAAAAATAATTGTTGTTCCTGATGTTCCATGATTTTATTTGAGTTTATCCGGGTTAGCAATATAAGATATTATGTAAGATAATTCTATATGTAAGTATGGTATTATTGTATTGTATTAGTTGTATAGAATATGCGTAAAGTTATTGTAAAGACAAAGAAAGCTTCAAAATATATCACAGAGAAAATACATTTAGAAAGATTGGGGATTTAAAATAAATTTTCAGTGACGTCTCTTAACAATGCAATTAAATGGAATTGGAGATTGGGTGAAACCAAAAACTGGATTTTCTGAATAAGTTTCTCCTTCGACACGCGAAAATGTAAAATTCTTCAAAAGAGCGGTAAGATAAACGAATATGGAAGTTTGTGCTAAACTTTCGCCTGGACAAATTCTCTTGCCTATAAACATTTAGAATAATTTGAATAATTACAACATAATTAATTACTCACGATAATTTCAGTATTGATATACATAAGTATATGTTAGGTATATAAATTATCGATAAAATGGTTTTTTTTATTTTTAGTAAACATTAATTTAAATAAAATTGTATTTGTACCAAATCCAAAAGTAACAACTTTTTCAGCATAAACATTGTTAATTTTTCCATATGAATCCAAAAATCTTTCAGGTCGAAAATTTTGTGGATCTCCCCAAAATGATTTCTCATTGAATATTTTATGAACGTTGCAAGTTATGACCATTCCCTTAAAGAACATAAATAAATAAATTTTAATTTTTTTTATCAATCTACATTATATTTAATCTATCTTGGTTGTGTATTCATTTTCTTTCTTTACTTTTTTAATTGCGTAATTTTTATATATGATATCAGCAGTGGCTTGTCTTTGTGGAGGGATGGGAACAACGTCGCCACATCGAATAACTTCCAATATTGTAGCTTGTGTATATGGAAGTCTAAAATATTTAAATTATTCGAGTATAAACATTAAACATTTAACTTTTTCAATATTATCGATTAACACTCATAATAAGGAAGAATTGAAATGAGAAATCTTACAAATCTTTTTCAGCAAAACTCGGGAATTTTGATGGGAATTCTCTATCAATTTCATCTCGAACTTTCTTTTGAATCTCCGGATACAAAACCATATATAAAATGGCAAAACTCAAATTATTACTTGTCGTCTCCGACCCCGCAGAGAATAAATCAAGAATTGTTATCACAAGGTTTTCAACTAAAATTAATTAAATTCATTAAGACAATAACACATATTAAATTATAATGAGATTATGATATTTAACTATCAATAATAATTAAGGTTACAATTAATATTGGTGGCCGAGTTTCCTATATTTTTTTCAATCTCTTGAAGACATATTTCAGCAAAATTAGATGGATTATTCTTGTAATCAGAATTTTTTGCATTTTCAAGTATTTCCTAAAAACATAAATTACAGTATAAATGATAAAATAAAATTTATTAAATTAATACATTAAAATACAATTAAAATACGATTTTAAATTTTGGCGCAATTTCTTACATGGCAAAAATCACGGAGAGGATAAATGCTTCTAATCATATCTGAATATCCCGTCGACTTTGGGAATACAAATCTGAGAATCGGGAAAGCTACAGCAATTGACGATCCGAAATTCCCACATCGGAATAAATTCTCAACGAGCACCATAAACAACTTGAGTTTTTCATCATTGTGGTCGAATCTATATCCTGCCACCATGCTCCATAATACGTTTAAAACAGAGATGTTGAAAAATCCTTTAAAGTAAACTTTCCCATTTCCTTTCTTGATTTCTTCATCGATGGTTTCATTGAGCTGTTCAAGTTCTAAATCCAAAATTGATTCCATTGAGCTTCGCTTTCCAAATCCGAAATCTCTCAAGTTCTTTACAGTAAATCTCCGAACATCTTTCCAAATATTCCCACTAGAGAAAATAATTCCTAAAAATTAAAATTTTATAGGTAATGAAAATAACCCATTTTATCAACTTAACTTAAATTAACTTTAAAAATATTTAACTTATTTAAATAGAATATTTAACCTCTTTCTCTAAACCAAGATCTTTCAGAAAAGAATGCAGGATAGTATCTTCCGCTCAGTTCCTCTTTTACTAAAAGTTCTTTGGAAATTTCATAAGACGAAAGCACGACTGAAATGATTAAAATTAATTAAAGCTCATTTGTTAAATACCATACGATATATTCGTATTTGAGTCGAGTTAATAAAATGAACAGAATTCTCTTACCTGTTTCCATAAATCCAACTTTGACACACATGATGTCTCCATAAATGTTTGAAAGCTTCTCAAATGCCCGATAGACCAATGTGGGATGAGCACTGTGCATTTGAATTAAATTACCAAGAAGTGGCAACCGAAAAGGTCCTGGAATAAATTTCAAATTGTAAAATTCTTAATATTAATAATGTTACATTATATTAATTGCACAACAATTATTATATACATAAGTAATGACAATTATTAAATGGCTTTAACCCTAATTGTCAACGAAGACATTAATTTTATTAATATACTTAAATTAAAGAATATATTAAAATTACCCGGAGGTCTTGTTTTCTTTTCCTCCCATTCTCTCCAATAATAAAACAAGAGTAAACAAATTAATCCAATAATCAATTCAATAAACATTTTAATTCACTTTGGATTTTAATCACAACTATTTTAAAAGTTAAATCGAATAACTACACACAATAATGGAAAGTTCAATAGTGATGTTAACTCAGGTTTAAAAAATCAAATCCTGCTAAAGTCCCAATCGAGAGTTAATGTTTTAGAAGAAACGCACAGAGAGTTGACAACGAGAACAAGTTTATCAACTCCAAGGAAGTTAAAAATGAATGAACTCTTCTATGCAGATATGCACATGAATAGAATTTCTATTAATGTATTAAGTATTTACATAATGAGTATTGCATACAAAACGATTCTCAATATGCATAGCGGATAAAAAATATAGATAAGATCAGTCTTCATAAATAGAATGAATTTATTTTAAATGTTTAATTATCCCTTCGTAATTAAGTAGTAATATTAAATGTATTAATATTATGTTACTTAATTTGGAGGATTTTCATAGCCCTGTTTGAGCTTATTTTATAACGATTGATTTTGATACTGCATTTTTAATATAGTACATATGTTATGGTTTTGGATACGTGAATTACACTAAACATGTTGTATATATTTTTTGACTATTTCTCTTGTGCATTTTCCTCTTCATTCATTCAAGGTCTTTTACACATTCACGCAATGTTAATTAAATTTGTTTTTACCAATGCAACGCAATGTAGGTAATGGTTTTAAAGAGGAAATCTCTGGCCTCAAATTTTTAGCGAAAAAACTAAAGGTTTTATTTTCAGTTCAAACTTGTTTTATAATCGCGTCTTCTTATTATCAACATTGACATTGGATTTATATTTTATTTAAATGGTTAAAAGCGGCTAATCCAAGTTAGCCGAATAGCCGACGTCCAAGATAGCCGACGTTTTTCCTTAAGCATTAAAAGCCCTATCTAATCTCCAATGTTAGCCGAAGATCCGACGTCCAAGCTGGCCGAATTTCAGATAAGCCGACGTCCAAGATAGCCGAATTTATTTTATTAATAGCGCTAGTGGCGCAGAATATAGTTGCATATAAGATAGATGCTTCAGATTGCCATAAAGGCAAAAATGTTTTATTTATCCTAAAGTCTTTAAAACGAGTTGGCTTTTTTCTTAAACTAAACTTTTAATTGTGTTTATATTGGTGGCTTTCTAAATGTCAGTCAAGTTAACTATTTTATTGTTTAGATAAGATTCTGTAATTAAAAAATTAGAATCGAATTATGGTATATATTACCTTTCATATTTCACTACAGATTTGTAGTGCCCAGAATGAATTGTATCTCCATAATGACAAACAACAGCTTTAAATATATAATGAACACCTCGGATATTGATCGGAGAATTCAATGGAACTATAACTTTAGTTTTGATCTTCTTCAAACTTCTAATGTTTTCATTGAAACTTTCATTGGCATTAGAGATATCTTGATTAATTGATAATGAGAATCTAAAAAAGATATTTTTAATGAACTATTATACAATTAATATTCACTCTTTGTAATAATATTATTAATTATATAATTAAACATTTGGGTTATATAATACCTTTTCATTAAAAGAATTAAAATTTCAGGAAAATGAGTAACATGCTCTTGGGTTAGTAATGAAGACATTTCTTTGCAATAATTGCATGAATAATTGTTGATGTAATGATCGTTCATATATTCATCAAGACATTTCTAATTAATCATAGTTATTGCATTATTACTATTTGAAACAACTGGACAATGTAATTTATTTAATCAAACAATTTTATATTAATTTTATTTGCTTATTTCAATTGAAGACTCGTTCATCGGTACACAAAGAGGCAAAGATTTAAATGATTGTGTTTCTGACACAAAATACAAACAATTCTCAGTTGTGCATCTTTGTTTACAATATATACAATGTGAACACACATCGAAAGTTTTCGACTCCTCTTCGCTAAATAAAAGTCAATAAATAAAAATATATAAATATTTGTTATATTTTTGTATATAAACATATGAAGGCAAATCAGGCAATTAAAAAGCATTATTTCTCATATATCGAATATATTATATAATTTTTTAATAATATTTTATAAATTACGATGAAATTTAATAATCGATGCAAGTATTCATCCACGTCATGCTGTCTTGTCTCATTTAATTTGAACCGAACTGCACAGGCCATCTAAAATACAAAAATACAAATAAAGCATATATTGAAATTGAAATATTTTACTTTGATTATTATGGTCACATAATAATCAAAGTAATTATTTACTTTACAATATAATTATTTACTTTAAGTGTTTCCAGATTTTGATCAAATGGGCTTTCTTGATATAGAACCCGCCTTAAGAAACAAGATATAGGGCTTCTGGTCCTGTAAACATAATACAATCAATAATAATAATTAAAGACTTCCTAATTAAGTAATTAAATATAAACAAATTTAAAAAATATATATTACATTTGTTGTGATTTAAATTTTCGTATTAATGCCAGGCACTGTAAAACTGCGTTCAGCGAGTAAGTAGTTCCAGTAGGATTTTCCATTCCTTTTGGTCCTATGGAAAATTAGTAAAATCTTTAGTTTAATTTCTGGTTTAAATAAATATGAATTTAAAAATATAATATATATTAAAAATAAATATTTTAAATAAATTACTTATAATTGCATTAGCATGAAGTTCATCTGTTTTTGGCAAGAAGCATTTAGTCTCCCTTCGGTTATTCAAATCTCGTTTTTTTGCCTCGTGTATTTCCAATTCATTGTCATTATCGTCATTCTTTCGTTTGGTCCCTCTTTTGAGTTCTTGTTTCGGCAAATTATCAAAAACGAAGTTGAAGCGTTCGCCAAGTTCCAGCATTTGTCCTCACAACTTCATGTTTTTTGATAAAATAGCCTTCATTTTCCTTGCAATTTTTAAACTCGTTCAATTTTAAAGACTTAAAATAAGTTTCAGTGGAAACTCTCTGAAATGAAGGAAATTTCAAAGTAATTACACCCTATTTAATATATTAACTCATAATCTTGTGTATACGTGTGGTATGATGGTTTTAATTGGGGATTTCCATAATTTACCTGGTAAGTTCATATCTACAATTTTATTCTCGTTTAATTATCAAAGGCAAAAGGTCATCTTAAATATTTAATGATAAATATTCCTCATTATATTAAATAAAAAATAAAACCACATTTTTAGCTAACCAAATTTAAAATTATCCTGATGTAATTCTTAAAACAAGTAAAATTGGTATACTCGGAAATCTTTTTTCCTTCATATATATATTATTTCATTCGATAATTATTAATATAGTTTAAATTATAATTTCAGTTTATCAAATATGTTCAAGTAATAAATTTGAATAAACAACAAATTTTTAAAATGTTAATTAGATTTTATTTATATTTAACATTTATTGTAATTTCTACTACTAGGGCCTCAATCGAATATAAAAAAATCCCAAATGTATATTTGATAAATATTTAATATCAAGATCAAAATGTGGTTGGACAGGAATCAATTTTTCTGATTGTATAAATCGTGGTTGTTGCTATGATTTCTATAATCAACCTTCGTGTTTTTATGAAAACTTTCAATTTGGAGAAATTGCGGTTCAAATCAATAATTCAATAATATTAAAGAGTGAAAATGAAAATTGTAATTTTGAAAATCCACTTGTAAATCGAATTAAATGCGGCCAAATTGGAATAACAAAAGAAGAATGTGAAAATCAAAATTGTTGCTTTGACAACAGGTATACAAATGCACACAATTGTTTCTTAAACTCCAAAAAAGAAGAATTTTATGAGTTTGTCCTAAATGAACGGAGTAATAATCCCAATTGTTACTTTGCAAATCCTTCCCGAGTTCGACGTAATTGCGAATGGCCCGAAATTACAAAAATTTCTTGTGAAAATAGAGATTGTTGTTATGATGAAGATTATAAAGACAGTTTTACTTGTTTTTATACAAATATCGAATATCAACTTTATCCTTTCATTATAAATAACGAGGCAAATGAATTTAACAAACATATGATTGATAATCCAAATAACAGAAGATTCATTTATTTTTGTCTGAAGATGAAAATATTAATTATTTAAACAATACGGAGAAGTTAAATAGAATCAAATTAATTTTGGGACAAAATGAAAATTTTGAAAATATTTTAATAATTGATAAAAATCCTTTAGTATTGACAATGAAGTTAATGGATTTAAATATAACCAAAGATTTAATTTTAAAGAAGATTGGGCTAACTGAAATTGATAAATATAATTTAACTCCTTTGCATTACGCTTCATATTTTGGATATTCGAAAATTGTCGAATTGCTTTTGACAAATTCAATAGTCAAACTAAATAATGGTGATATTAAAAAAATGACTCCTTTGCATTTTGCATCTTCAAGGGGTCATATCAAAGTTGTAGAAATATTAATTAAATCACATGCAGATTTGGAAGCTTTAAATTACAATCGATGGACTTCGCTTCATTTAGCTCTTTCAAAAGGTCAAACTCAAATTGCAAAAATGCTAATTTCTCAAAATGTGACCATAAACAAAAACGGTTGGAGTTTAATGCACGAAGCAAGTTACAATGGCAACGAAAAAATTGTTTCAGATTTATTAGAAAAAAGGACTAAATCCCAATGCGTTAGATATAAATGAAAACTCACCGCTACATTCCGTGACATCTTATAGTAATTCAAAAATTGTCCAAATACTTTTAGAAAATGGCGCCACTTTGTCAAAAATCGACACAAAAAATGCAATACTTTTAAAATCTGGTGACATTGAAATTATACAAATATTGAAAAATCGACTAATTAATTTTAATTTACCTTTTGAAAATCAAAATTCAGCTTTGCACATTGCAATCTCCAATCAACAAAATAAAGCAGCTTTATTTTTAATCCAAAATGGAGCAAATGTAAATGCAAAAGACGAAAGTCGATTTTCTACATCAAGCCGCCATATTAGGAAATGAAGAAATTGTAAAATTGTTAATTGAAAAAAACGCGAACGTTAATGCTCTTGACAATGAGCTACTAACTCCGTTATTTTATGCTACATGGCTTGGTCATCTTGAAGTTGTTAAAATTTTATTGGACCACTTTGCCGATGTGAACGTTGTTGAAAGTAAATATCAACTTACGGCATTGCTTAAAGCAGTTGAATATAACCATATTCAAATTGTCAAATTGTTACTTGACAAAGGAGCTAAAATAGAAGCCAGTACAGATAAACTGTGGACATCTTTGCATCGAGCAGTTAATAATGGATATTTGGAAATTGTTCAACTTTTGACCGAGAGAGGGGCTAATGTAAATGCACAAGAAGTAGACGATGAAACGCCGTTGTTCATAGCATCATATAAGGGACATTTAAATATTGCAACCTATCCATTAGCTAAGAATGCCGATGTGGAGATTCCAGATGATAATCAGACCACACCCCTGCAAATAGACATTAAATGGACATTTTGAAATTGTCAAATTGCTATTAGATGCCAATGCGCAAGTCAATTCGGTTAATATTTATGGTAATTCAGCCTTGCATTTTGCAATAATGGACATTTGACAATTGTGCAATTATTGCTATCCAAAGGTGCAGAGATTGATGCAATAACAAATGATAAATGGACAGCTTTATATTTTGCTATAGACAATGGGCATCATGATATTGTAGAATTTTTACTGGAAAATAACGCTAAAGTTGAATTGTTGGATCATAATTACTTAAGTCCGCTTCATTTATTTTTATATCGTAAATATCCGGAAATTACGAAACTTATTTTGAAGAAAAATCCAATAGTGAATACAAAACATTTCAACAACGGAACATTCCGTCAACGGAACATTTTATACCCCATTGCATATATCAGTGTCTCAAAATATCATTCTTGGAATTGTTTTATCAACTTCATCTGTAATTTTGATCCTTTTAATTGTTATTATTTTCCAATCAATTAAATATAAAAGGAAGAAACGAGAATTGAAAAGATTTTTAAATGAAGATGAAATTAAGGAATTCATGGAAGGAGAAAAAATTTATTGCTCAATTGCAATTGAAGGAAATCATGTGTTTAAATATAATAATGCTTATGAAATCAAAAAAGATCAACTATTAATTGGTAAGAATATAAATTGAAGAAATTTTAACCATATTAATATTATATATGGTAATTATAAAATCGTGAATTATTTACAATCATAATAATTTTAACAAGTATGTTATCCCCATTGCATAAGTTTTCTATACCATTTTTAAATATAGCTTTTTAAAGTTGAAAATAGTAACATCCCAGAGATTTTCTATAAAATTATACAAAATGACCAAATTAATTGTAGATTTCTATTCAAAGAGTTAAAAAGGACTGATAATGTGACCCTTGGTCAGGTAACATGTTTTTTATTTTTATCTATAATTATTCATGACTTGCATGAAATTTATTGTGGTTTGTTATTTTGAAAAAAGGGTATAGAAAACTTTTGAAAAAGGGACAATACTAATAATAATTATATTAAAATTTATTCTTAATAGGATGTATTATAATGAGGTTCTTGTTGTGTCATAGGAATTTAATTATTTATTTTGGTAAAATAGGAGAAATAAACACTAGTTTTTAAATGTTAATTGGTTATAGTTGAATAAAAAAATAGAGCTAAAATTTACAATACCAGAACAGCATGGTGCACAATGTTTGTCACTCAAATTTCTCTTTCACCATTGTGAGTTTAATGTTAGCTTTACTAATTTAAGTTTAATCGTGTAGGTAAAGTCTCGTATTTTATTTAAACAAATCTAACCTATATAAATACATGTTATAGGTATGGTAAAGCATGGTGAAAAATGGGCTAACATTCCGGACTCCGGTTTACTCCATGGTTCACCACCCCTCACCATGGTGA
This sequence comes from Neelides folsomi, assembly GCA_034687125.1. Lineage (NCBI taxonomy): Eukaryota > Metazoa > Arthropoda > Collembola > Neelipleona > Neelidae > Neelides > Neelides folsomi. The sequence continues at coordinate 25,965 of JAQGBZ010000375.1, forward strand.
ATAGTGTATTGGACGTGACGTTTTATCTAACCTAATCTCACTATAATGAAACAAGCCTCCATAAAGTAAAGCGACACTTTTTGCCGGCTTTGTAAATCCCAGCCGAAAAATGATGAGGTTCATGGTGAGTTGGTGCACCTTCGAGTTTTTATGGTGTACCATGGTGAAAACCGAAAATGCAATACTCAATGATAGGAAAATTAACATTAACTCACCATGGTGTGCTGGTACTGTAAATCACAGCCAAAAACAATGTTTTTTAAAAATCCCTATGACTCAACAAAAACGCATCCTAATATTTATAAAAAAAATTTGAAATATAAACAATGAGCTGTAATGTAAGAAATACAACAATAGTTGAATTTTAACTTTATTGGCAATAAAGTTCTTGGACGTGGAAATTTTGGTGTTGTTTGGGATGGATTTGTGAAAAGAGCTGAAAGAAATGTTGAAGTTGCAATTAAAATTGTAAAATCAGGTGTTGAACTTGTTCATATAAAAGCCCTTTTAGATTAATTAAAAATAATGTCGACAATTGGAAAACACGAAAATATTGTTTCGCTCATTGCTGCTTGTACAGAAAATATCAAAACAAGTAAATTCATTCTAATATATAATTGAAAATAATTTTAATTTTTTTTCCATTAACTAATCATTAATATTAATGAGTTTATGTAATTCGTTATGTTTATTATTATTATTATAATTAAAATATTATTTTCTTTTTAAGATGAAGTATACGTTGCGGTTGAATTCTGTTCGAAAGGGAATTTGGCAGAAAATTTAATGTCAATGAATGAAAACTTTTGTTTGACTTCAATTAATCAGAAAGCAGTTTCTAATGATTATGAAAACCTTACAATGTAATTAAAGTATAACTAACAAAATAAACATCAATATAAAATTTTAAATACCTTAAAATGAAAGTACACCTTTGCATTTAAATTTATTCAATTTAATAATTAAGCAATGATAAAAAACGTGTCGAATGTTTGAGCGAATTGATTCAATATATGAAATTTCTTGCGGAATGGCTTTCCTTAGTGAAAACAAGGTTGTAAATAAATATTTGGTATAAATGTATCATTGATATTGGAATTATTTATTTATGAATTATTAAAAATAACTACAATATTTCAAATTAATGTAAACTAAAGAAAATGTTTCAATAAATATTTTTAGATTGTCCATTGTGATTTAGCGGCCAGAAATGTTTTATTAACATCTGCAAATAAAGCTAAAATTTGCAACTTTGGATTATCGCGACAATTATTTGAAGATACAACATATACCAAAAAATCTAAAGTATTTTCATTTACATTTTATTATTTTATATACTAATATAATTTTGAGTGAAAAATTGTAATTATTGTTAATCTTTTAATTCATAAATTCAAAGTGTCCTTTGCCTTGGAAATGGATGGCTATTGAGTCGTTGAAATTCTTCAAATTTTCTGAGAAATCTGATGTTTGGTCTTTTGGTGTCACTTTGTGGGAAATCTTTTCACTGGGGTCAAATCCTTACGCTGGTTCTCATTGAAACCCCAAATTTGTCGATTCTTTGAAAAATGAAATGAGAATGCCAAAACCAAATTATTCATCTGAGAAAATGTCTATTGATAATTTATATCCATTTATTATAATTTGTTAATTTTAAAATTTAAATTGTTTTTTAATGTTTAATAAGTTAAACATTAAAAAACAATTTTATGTTTACATTAGGTATAATTTAATGAAAAATTGTTGGAAAATTAATGCCGAGGATCGCCCAACATTTTATGAAATTGGACTGCGCATTGAAAATGAAATCGCTGAAGACCAAACCGAACCAAAATATCAAAACATTTAAATTAAATAGTTTTAATTATTCATTTTATTATTTTACGTTATTACCTTATTACAATCACATACCCAGAATTTATTAGCAACCCTTATAAACACTAATTAATCATAACAATAATTGTATAGTATACCAAATAATGCTTTACAAATGACTTAACTGGGTGTTGCGCCGGCGCAGGACTCACTGACCGACTTCTTGAATGGTTTGATAGGGTACGTGGTTTAATTTGATCCCTTAAATCTTTGAACTAACTCATTCTGCTGCAATTTTCAATTCCGGATTTTGAGTTTCTGGACAAGTCTTTCGACTTCGTTGCTCTCGTTGATGATTTTAATTGTTTTTTCAATCGACTTCTTCGATTTCTTTTCATATTATTTTTAATATTACTATTTTGTTTAAATACCTTGATCAGTTATGATTATCTCCACCCTTCCAAATCTCTTGCAAATTCCATCAAAAAATTTCAAGATTCCGTCAGCACATTTTGCCATTAAGAGTTCTGCTTCTACCCATTTGGTCAAATGCTCAACAGCCACAATTACATATTCAAATCCTTCTTCACTTTTGGGCAATTTAATTAAATCCATTCTCCATTGACTCATTGGTTTATCAGATGGAGGTGGTGGAATTGGATGGAGTGGTATTTGTGAAATTTTCAAAGCCGAATTTGTTTGACTCTTTGCAAAATGCTCTACAATCTTATTGAACAGAATCTCAATAATATCTATAATACAATAAATTGTTTTCATATATTATATTACTTTTAACATAAATAAGAATGAATAATTATTAATAATTTAAATAATGATTCACTATAAATTGTTAATTTTTTGAACCTTTTTGAGATTTCCGCATATGTATAATTTCCGCCAAGATGCCCATTTTCACAATATACATTTGAAATAATTTGTTCAGTTTGTCCAACCCGAAGCACAATTCGCTTTGTTTGACCTTTAATAAAGAACAAAGCTGATCCATCTTCTGATACTGTGAACTTATCATATAATCTTTGAAACGAGAAAATAAGAGATTTGATTTTATTTTTTTCTTTGGCATCTGAGATTGCAAAAACTTCAGAATAACTTTCAAACTTAGGAAGTGCTTGTTTATTTTTTCCACCCTGAAGAAAGTTTAGCAATTCGTCGTAACGTAAATGACTAATGCCTCCATAATTATGCTTATCGAACTCCATATTTAACTTACAAATAAAGATTAAATAATTTATGACATCTTAAATGAACATAGCTCGACTTAAAAAAGGAAATAAGGTGTCGCATAATATAGTTTCATGCTCAATTTTTATTCGCTGAAATTAGTTTGAATGCAAATTACTGGCCACATTTTTACTCGTGTAGAAGTGTGGAAAATGTGAGCAAAAACGTTATCCACACTTTTACGCTCCACACATTTAACTGGTTAAAACTGAAGATTCCACACTATTACTCGCTTGGTCACACATTTACTTGCGGCACACCTTTACCTACGACACCGGACCCCGAAAGATACCCGGGGGTTGAGGTGAAATAATTTAAAGGCGCATTTTTGGAATGCAATACAAGTTATTATATTGTTATACATTTTAACTACAATTTATATTTAATTAAATAAAGTCTGATTTAGGAATTTTTAAAGGAAACTTTATTTCAAAACATTAATTCCTGACTTCACAAATCGGATATGTTTCTAATTTATTCCGAATTGCTGTATCGTTTGGAAAATAGTCATTAAATCCTATGTTCGAGATAGCTTTCGTTTAGCTTTATTGAATGTTCTTGTAATTCTTTTATCAACTTCACATCCAGAAAAATTAGACGAAGTGAAATTGACATAGATTCCCGTCCAAAGATGCTCTGCAAATAAATTTTAATTTTAATTTCCAATTTACCAATTATAATAATTATGTAAGGGACCCGCGTACCTTATCTAAATTTTTCTTAACTAAAATTTTTTTAACTAATGCTAATATATCAAAGCATATACATATCTAACAACTATCCTATCTAAACACGAACTTAACTAACTACGTATAAATCTAAAGTCTTTTTTATCTATATGTATATCATCTAGCTACTATATTATCTATTGTATTCTTTATCTAAACAGCAATATATATATATATAAATATATCTAAATATTAAATTATCGATTATATATGCATTGTGGATATTTTTATTGACCCAATGTCAGTGGATGAACATCCCTATACCTGGGATAAGATTACTTGAAGGGCATTTAAATGAGGTGATATTGTCTTTTGTTTCTCCAAGCATATTCCATCATCCAACCACTAATGTATGAATGAATATTCTTTATTTAATCTCTTGTCTTCAAGAATAGAATATTTTACTTGCATAGTATAAACATTTCATCAAGTCAATCGTAATTCAGAAAATATTCCAATTCCCTGTAAACAACGAACGAGATACAAGCTCCCCCCTTCACATAATTCACTTCATTCGCCTTGTGGTCTGCAATTCTCCCTAACATCGGACCAACTTCAAGGACCGAATTCGCCATGCCGCTTCAACTCATCATGGGACCAAGGGGAGTTCAACAATTAAAGTTTGAGGCGTTTGTTTATATTAAAAATAGAATATATGTTAATCGTTTGACAAAAGTTCAGTATTGGAAGTGCGGGTTATATCATAAATCTTGTCAGGCGCGTTTGAAATCTTCAATGAGTTATCCCAACTTGGAAGAATTCAGACAATTCCCGATATGTTGAAAAACTACTTGGATTCAGAATACGCTCACAATGTAAAGAAAATTGCAGCCCTTGCCTTTTTGCCTGTTGATGATGTCGTCAATGGATTTGAGTATCTTCAAACTTCAGATTTTTTTCAAACCAACCGAGAAACAAAAGATTTTATTGATTATTTCGAATCCACATGGATAAAAAAACTGATGCCAAATATACAACGAAGGCCTCCAAGATATCCCCTTGACTTGTGGAATCCCCTTGACTGTTAACTTCTAGATTCTCAAAGTATAGTTAAAAGTGTGAAGACTTTTAACTATAAATGCAACTACTTTAGATGTTTAAATGGACTGTTACTGAAAGTGAAATATTGAACCGTCCGATTGTATTTGTTATATCTCAATTTATTAAGGTGTTCTATAAATATAAGAAACCCAGCGCTCAATAGGATCGGTCTTAACGGATCTGAGGAAGTGGGGAGAGGAAAAGTCAAACCAGAGACCTTAAGGATCTCTCTCACGGCCCTCCTCATGTCCCACTCAATTTATTACATCACCAACACACCCATCCCTTTGCACTCCCTTGGTCTACCTTTACATATGACGTCATACACATCTTAGATATTATTATATACTTATATACTTGTACATAATATGTTTATGCTTTTACTAATACTTACTTATCATTAGTAACATATTACATTTACCTATGTATAATATATCTATTTATAAAAATATCATATTAATATGCTTTGATATATTAGCATTAGTTAAGAAAATTTTAGTTATAAAAATTTTAGTTAAGAAAAATTTAGATAAGATAATTTTAGTTAAGATCTTTTTAGATAAGCCCATACCTCCCCATTATGTAATGTTAAACATTGCTTTACGGTATTTTCTTTTGGAATATATATTGATATAGATCATATCGCTAAACGAGACTTGTGCAAGTACTCGGCCAATACTCGCACATAAGTCAGAGGATTCATACCAATCCACCTATAACAGATATAAACAATATGCTTTCATATTTGAAAGTACTTTTATTAATTTAATTAATATTTAAAGTATTAACAAACTTTGTGAATAGAATCAACATAAAATGTTTTCCTCTGTCTTCACCAATATAATCGAGACCGGGCATTTCCGATCTAACAGGCAAAAAATTGTTAATTCAATAATCTTAAAGTTTATAAACGAAAATTGATTTAAATAATTTAACATCCCGATTTAAAATATTTAGTTAGGATAATTTTAATTTAACATTCCAATGGTAGCTAAATGTAATTATTTTGCAATTCCCATGTTAGCTCATGATCCAATTTACCAAATTTAATCATATTCTCAACACTATCCGAATGGGCTGGAAAAATTAAAAATTATCAATATCAGTGTGTATGTGTAATTTCTTATGAAATATATTGATTTGTGAGATTTTTAATTAATATTATCTTAATTATTTATTAACATAATGATGCTTCCAATGCAATTAACAGGATTATAATGTAGAAACTCATTGCAGAGTAATAACAAAATAAGTCGTCAAGTTTGAATTGTGCATCTATTTAACAGTTATTATTGGGCTCATTTTAATTAATTATGATAAACTTAATATCCTATGTCTTTTCCTGTTTATTAAATTAATAAGAAAATCACATTGTATGTTTTAAATCTATCAATCAAAAGTTAAATTCCTGTTCCTGCATTTTAATTAATATTTTAAATTCTAGGGATTAAATATTTGTGTCAAACCCCTTGTTTGTATTTGATAAACAATTTTAATTTATGATTTTATTGATTTTGTTTCAAATGATATTTTAGAACTGCTGTTGTTTAAAAAAGTTTTATTAAAACATTTTTTTATATTTTCATTTCATGCAAATATTACAAACTACAATTTTTAAGATGTAAATAATAATAATAACATAAACACAATTTGACACAAAGAAGAACCTTGTATTAATTATCTCGAATAACTTTAATTAACATAATTATACTTATAATGGTAAAAGATAAAACATAAATTATGTTAACTGTTTCAATTTGTAATATTCGAAGTGGAAGGCTAAGTCAACTATTAGTAAATAACGAGCAACAAGTAAAGAAATAGTTGTGTGAAAAAAAGCCGAGTTGTTGGACAAATCAAGACAAAGTGACGTTGTATTCCATGGCAATGAAATCAGCAGCCAAAAGTCCCAACATTTGGCATGACACTTGATTGATGGACAACAGACGTTCTTCGAGAACTGATGCGTCCACAACTCGTAAACCCCTCGTTTTCAACACTCTGAATAATTAAAGAAATATAAAGAAATTTAAATAAATTAAAAATCATTGTAAAATGTTAATTATAATTAATAAATTTATTTAAACTCTTAAAATATTAATAAAATTATTCTTTAAAAGTGAGTATTTTGAATTATATTTAATATTAACCTTAGGCGCGGGTCAACAACCGCGTAAGGAACGGATTCATTCCGTCCAATCGGTGCTGTCCCTGAGTACTTGAATGCTGTTAAAGTTGTGTGTCTGGCAAGACACTCGTAATATCTAAAATAATTAATAATAATCAACTTAAAGAATATTTAATTAATTGAATTTGAAGATAATCAATCAATTCAACTTAAAGATAATTTAATTGATTGAATTTAAAGATAATTGAGTTAATTGTATTTTAAATAATTTAAATTGACTTACGGATCTGTTCTCATTTCAAAAGCCTCACATCCAGGAAAGGGAATATCAATAAGTTTCCCTCCGACGGTTCTCATGTTGTCAGTTCCCTCCACGACCTTTGTCGCGAGCCTTAGTCCCTCCACAAGGATCTTGACATCCCGGTCGTCGTGGAGGTATTTGGGATCGAGCAAAGGCTCCGCGTGGGGGTCCTTTGATCTCAATTTCATTTCTCCCCATCCAAACGGCTTCGATAGGGTGACTAGTTGGAGGAAGGAATCCATCCCATTCGCCGCCCCGAAGTATCCCTCCATCACATCGGGGCGGAAGTTGAACGCATCGGCCAAAGTAAACTCGGAATACGGGCCGACCGAAGAGGCCAAAATGTACGTGTGCAAATCGGGGTGTTCAAATCCTCTCGCTTTGCCCGATTCGCTCAAAATGGAATAAGTGGCCTCGGACTGCGGGGCCGAGAAAATCCCCGATCCGTCCCGATTCCAAACGGAGAAATCTCCTAAGCTCAGATCCCGCTCAGCTTTAAAAGACATCCCGCGGTTGAGGAGGAACGGACCAATCAGAGCTCCGTACTTGTCTTGTAATCGCTGCCCAACTGGTAAATCCAACTTCACCTTCACCTACATTACAATTAGTTAATTAGAATAATCGTTTTAATCAAGTTGGTGGTTAGTTTTGGATTTTTACACTTTGTTTTATACAGGGATTCTTATTCACATCGTTTAGAGAAGTATAGATAATTAAGAAATATTAATAATAAATATTTAATTTAAAAAATATTTGTATTTAATTAATAATTAATATTTATATAAACATTTATATGGGCTTTAAATGTTTATTAAATATACACTTTTAAATATTTAAATTTTATACAGACAATCATCACACACATGCTATTAAAACCAATTTGAAGCGAAACATGCAGAAATAATTAATTATATAGAATTTTAATGATCTATCATTTTAAATGTCATAATGTCATACAGTAAATGTATATTTATGTATTGGTAACCCACTTACATATTTAATATATATTTATCATATATACATACTGTATATATTTCTGATAAATTATTAAATATTCATATAAGGTGAATCTGTCCTAAATTGTAATTATTATGTAAATGTAATAAATAACACGTTTCATTTTTATATCAAAATTGGCGCATCTTACGCCATTGGCTAAATTGGCGCATTGGCGCTATGTTAGAAATAAATTTATAAAATGGATTTAAATGTATGGTATTAATTATACTAAAAATTCTATTAACACGTAATAAGAAATAAAGGTGTTTGAAATGAATAAAAATGAAGGAAAGTTGTTTCGTGATCTGAGTCATCTCACAACTTGTTCATAAATTGGAATTAAACAAGTGTAATATATACGGAGTACTTGGAATAAATTACATGTATGTATAAATATGTAATGTATAAGATGTAGATATTATTTTTATAACAATGACGCGGCCAAATGATTTAATGTTGATATTACAAGAATACTTTCAATTAACCAAATGGTTTCTAAATTGATTAATTGATCGTCAAAGGAGTCAAAAGGTGTTGTTGTGATTGTAATGGCCTAATGACGTAAATTATAACTCAAATTCCATTCGTGTGTTCGCTACTGAAAACTCTTCATGTTCTGCATCAGATGCAGCGGAATGAGAAAAAAAGTTTACAAGTATAAGTTATGCAAAGGATCTTGCAATTTCATAAACCAGCTTCTTTTGTACATTTTTCATAGGCCATTAAATAAATCAAAATAAATTTGATGTTTTTTATATTAACAAATGAATACAACTTGCCTTTGCAATGGCAAGATAAGTTTAGTTGCAAAAATGTTCAAAGTTGCAAAAATTGTTCAGTTGCAAATATTGTTCAAAAGTTGCAGAATTTTGATTATTGAAAGGAATTAAAAATTCCATGCATGCAAAATGTCTTACATTCTTTTTTCCCATCTTTGGCTCACGTCAAATCTTCGTTTTTTTCTTCACCAGGATTTCATTCATTCACTCAATATTTAATTTAAACTTACCGCAATTAAATTATCCAATCATATCCAATTAAAATTTATACTATTTATTTATTCTTATGGAGACTTTATATTTTATTTAAATGGCTTAGCCATGAATTAACCTAAAGGGTGATGAATGGAACGAGATTTAAAAAAAAAACCTGTATTGACACTAATGAGATAAGGGAGCTGAAAGGTAATTAATTAAATAGGAGGTAAAGAGTTTAAAATACTTAGTTATTCTGTGACAACTGGAGGGAACCTGTTTGAGTCCTTTTATTAATTTACGACCTTTCCCTTTCATTTTCTCTTTTTGGAAGAAAAAGGTCGTTGGGGTTTTTCTTTCCAATCCAAGTTATTTAAAATGAATTGCAATTGATTACATTTTGAATATATTTAAATATGGTGGGGTATATATTTAAATATGGTGGGGTATATATTTAAATAAGGCAACTCACGCCAAGTTCTTCGAGGTGGGCCCTTGGCCCAATTCCTGAGAGCATCAGGATTTTGGCCGATTGGATGGCGCCGGCCGAAAGAATCACCTCTTTGGTGGCGTAAGCGAATCGCGTCGCTCCGTGATTTTCATATTCAACCCCATACGCCACATTGTTATTGTCGAGAAGAACCTGTAAAGGATTTTAAATTTACTTCTATACAATTAGTATTAACTATTCTCAACGCTATTAAAATACTAGTTTAAATATACAATTAAAGGGGAAACAATTACTAATGAAGCTGAGGCTACAAGTAACAATTTACAAGTCAAAATTAAAATAAATGAATAAATTGGAAGCAGCTTATTTAACTGAGGGAGATATAATCGCGATTCGCGATTATCGTGATTATATCAATTGTATTGTAAACATGATTCCATTCTAGCTAATGATATAAGGTTAACATGGATCGTTTTAATTACATGGGTAGTTTTAATTGCATGGATAGATTTAATTAAAGGTTAAAGTTTACCTTTCTCACAAATGCGAATTTTTGTACTATGAGATTTTGTGGGTTTCGACGCATAGCTGGCTCAATAAACCCGTCGTATGCATTCCATCTTCTCCCATTTCGAAGATAAAAATCTGTTGGCGCGAAGCCTAATTCAAGTTAAAAAAATTATAATAAATTAGCCAGTTTAACTATTAACGTTAACTTTAACTTTTAACTATTAAAAGAATCAAACACAAACAAATAAAAGTTGTTTCAAGCAGCTACAACTACTTTTAAAACATTAATGCATTTAGATTAAACTAAGATATAAAAAATGTCCCAAAATGTGAAAAATTTTAATTAATTAAAAATATTAAAAATTAATTAACATTTAAATAAATAAACCAACCTTCTGTAAGCGGTCCATAAGCATTTGGATCTCTCATCGGAAACCCAAGTTCTTCTCCGGCCCTCAATAAGTTTTTGATGAATGGTGAAAGTGGCGTTCGTTCCAAGCTGAGTCCGCCGCCATGACCGTGATCACCTGAACAATTAAATTCCTCATTACAATGCCATTATACTTCGATAAGGTTCGTAATGGTCGAGTTGGTCCGAGATATAGAATTATGTTATTGATTCAATAACATTATTACTGCAATTACTTAACAAAATGAGAACTTGAATCTTAATCTATGAATCATCCAAGTGGTTTTGCATGTAATTCTCAAATCTAAAATGCATGTACTTTAACACATACAAATGATGGGCGTGAAATCATCCAAATTTTAAGGTACGATGGTTTTCCCATTATTTGTAAACAATCAATTGCTTAAAACAATTGGTGTTAAATGCATACAAAATGATTATGTATTTACATAAAATACGATAAACTAGAAAAAATACAATAAATTTGCAAAAATACATAAGCTTGCAAAAATACAATAAACTTGCAAAAATACAGTAAGCTTGTAAATACGAATGATTTAGCCAGTTTAGCCTATTTAGTTATTAAAATGATTTACGGTGTTTGGCAAAAAAATGGCATTGTGACACAGCAGGAGGAAGACAGCAATGTAATAATTTAAATTGAAGCATCATAACAGGTGTTTTGTTTATATTGTTGCTCATTTAACAATTTATATTTTAATCTCATAATCCTCTTAACTTAAAATTAATTGCATGATTCAAATTGCAATTAAATACTTAAAATCTTTTCTTTCTGTCTTGACAATTTACCAATAAAATTTTAATTATGAGCTTAATTAATAATAAAAATTGAATAAAATTATTTTTTATATTTATAGCTAAATATCTATATATTATTTTATATGATATTATTTTATAGTTGTATTTAAATAAAGCTAACGATGACACTAACTAGGAAATTTAACGCTAAGAAATTTTTAAATGTTTATGCAATAATTTGCGTAATATAAATCTTATGCAATTTAATAGGATTTGAAGAATAAAGATGATTTAAATGAAATTTTAACTTTACCAGAATTCATGAAGTATCCATTGTAGTCTTCAAGTTTTTTAAAATACTTTAAAACATTCTCCAAGCGGTAAACATCGTCGTCTGCTTCGTTGGCCAAAGCATCGAATCCTTCCACGTTACCTCTGATGTAAATCATCCCATTGAGGATTGAAGATCCTCCTAACCCTTTACCAGCAGGCCATAACGTAGACTACAATTAACAAAATTAGCATTTAAAATTTAGAAAATATAAACAGCGGGGAAATATAAAATCTCGAAAGTTGGTAAATTTAACAAAGGGATTTGATTCTATTTGTGATTTATGAACTTTTATGGCAAAAAATAAAAATTTTGAACATACGTTTCCTTTAAGCCCCAAAGATGCTTTTGTTTGTGGTGTTGTTTTGTATCTCCAATCAATGATTTGTTGATTGAATAACGCATAATTGAATTTGGGTATTGACATATAGGCATGAGGTTCGCCGCCTGCTTCGAGGAGTAAAACTCTAAAGGATTCGCTAAGACGACTCGCCAACACGCTCCCACTCGCTCCACTTCCAACTACAAAAAATGAATTAATATTAATTAAGAAATTTCATATTAATCAAACATTTGAGTTCCGCCCCAACATTTCCTTCTTTCAACAACTATTCGTTCAAGATGCGCTTCTCCGCACATTGCGTTCATTTTTTACCTTAAGCTATCATGTATCATCTATGATCATTTAACTATACATTTAGCTAATTATGACCTATGACCACTACGTTATTTTATATAAGCTGAGTTTGTATGTTAACTATGGTAACCATGGTAACTACAAATTATTAACAGCTTTTGACATGGCATTTGACCAACATGGTTCCTATGGTAAAATGAATGTTACAAAAATGAATAATTATTATTCAACATTTTCAACACAGATCATTTGGCCATTTGTTTGCGTGTGCCTTCAATTTGCCATGTAGCATTTAAAATGATTTAAAAGATGAATTTCCTTGGGGGAAATGGCGCTAAGCGGATTATCGGATTATTTGTATGTGAATAAATGAGTGGATTTGAATTGGTTAAGGTGATAAAAAGGTTTGAATTCACGTCAAAGAAGGAAGGTAGGGCCGGTTACAGGAGTCATGGAGATGTCATAAGAAAAGATTCAAATTACTACACCCGTCCGTCACATCTCACAAGCTCACGACTCATTTGCTCAAAAACCTGTTTCCCCTTGCAGACACGTTCCATTCACTTCTGCCATTGGGTTTAGAGTTCAAGTGTTGGACAATAATGAGTTACTGAACACACGATGCAATTATTGGTTAAATATTCATATTTATTTCAATCCAATGACCCTCCGATGCAACAAATTGACAAACAACCAAAATTTCAAATCTCTTCCTCTTTTATCTCAACAAGACCATTAATGGAAAATATGAAAGAGATTTATAGTGATCTTGATCATATAAGAGAATATACGACCAATATAAAACTTTTATATAATTCCATTCCTGTACAGTATTCCTTACATATACATCCTGTATATACCAATATTGGTAATATACTATGATAGATATATTAGTATTTTCAGTATTATGATAATTTCATTAAATCTGTTTTGCATTGTTTTACACAATTCATTAGATTAATTGAATCGGCTTTTAATTGACAATTGTGTGGAGTTAAATCCCCACGACCACGACCAACTTCAACAACAAAACAATAAACTTGACCGAGTGTTAATTAACCATGGGAATTATTTTACCTCAAATGGCTAACCTAACCAAATTAACTAAATACACGAATGAATGAATGAGATAGAGTTTAAAACTTAATGTTAATTCCTAACTTATCCATAACTTTTTCTACTGACTTCCATTGTTCATTAATTATTTAATTAAATTGTACTTTACAGTAAAATGCAATATTAACAAAGGTTTGCTAACTTTAGAATATTAAATAGGGTATTAAAATAAATTGGTTTTTAAATTTAACTTGCAAAATAAGTTAAAATTTGAAAAGTAAGTTGATATAAAACGGAGTGATGAAAGTGAAGGTAAAAAGATGTAAACAACATAACGGTGAATTCATGAGGAAATAAAAGGCTGTGGACGGTTTGGGTCTTTGGGAATGATGAAAAAGGAAAAATGAAATCTGTGTTGTAGAGATAGGAAAATTAAATTTTTTATTTACCGATTATAAAGTCGAACTTTTGATTTTGGTATTTGAGTGAATTTCCTGAGAGTCTGTCCACGGTTGTTTGGATGAGGTTGTAGTTGAAGAGGACGACTGTGAGATAGGAGTGGAGAAAAAAGAGGAGACCTCCGATGAATCCGAGGCCGGGCGGGAAGTTCCCGATCATCTCACTTCGTCCATACCCCGTGGGAGAGAGTTCAAAGAGTTCCCTTCTCAAAGGCACAAAGGAGCGGAATGAGTCTTGGGAGCGGAATGAGTCTTGGGCTGCTGTCTCCACAAGAACCCGCAGTGGGGCAAGGACAAGGGTAAGTTCCTCATTGCTACAATGAACACAATCCAACCCTCTTGCAAAACCCGCACGTTTCCCAAACTCATCTCCTCACCTACCTCAGTCACAGCTACCATAGGAGAATAGAATACTTAATTCATACAAGAAGAGAACTACCCAGAGATGGAAAAAATATTAATATTTAATTAAAAGATTTATTCATATTTAATTATCCATTATATACCAATTTACTATAGCGGTATGTTTTAATAATGGAGTGATTGTATTTGAAATTTCATTTTTTAATTATTGAATGAATTGATGATTTTTAAACCTAATTCAACTAATCGTAAATATTTGAATAAAAAAGAATTTTAAAAAATGTTGATTTTTTAAAAATTTAAAATTTTTTCGTTTATTAAATTAAAGCCGCTTCATGAATTCGTAATTAGCCTTAACTTAATAATTAAAAGATATAAGTAACTACTATATAGCTGTAATTTAGTGGATTCATGGGTAATGTTTTACTGTAGAAGTTAAAATTTTAAGAATTGATTATAATATTGCATTTGTTCGTGGATTTTAACAAGTTCCTGTTCAGCAATTAGCCTTATGGCGTATTTCTATTTGTCCATGAAGATATTCAAATTTAATTTTACTAACTGGAATAATAACTTCTGTGGAAATCCGAAGGTTAAGGTAAAACATTTAACTTGTTCTAACTCCATTGAGAAAATCTGTGGTCCGTCATTTTAATTTAATTCCTAATTGAAATTCCTCATTGCTCATCTCTTTTGCAAATCCTTCAATATGCAAATTTAGCCGCATGAATTTGATTATTTTTGTGACGCAAAATGTAAAATTTGCAATCGCGACTCTTTCGAACCTCTGACATAATGAGATTGAAAAATTTCCTTCGACTTCTTCGTACTTCGATTCTTCAATTATTTGACTGTGGATGGGAAAAGGGGAATGAAATGTTGGTTACATGGCTCGTGCCAAAATCGCGAGACACAAAGAGCAATAACTGGCTATCGGGCTTTTAACCTCTAACAGCTACCGTTTACCATACGTTCATTCATTTCATACATATTCATACAAGTGTATAGTATATGAATATACAATAGGATAGAAATGATATCTTAACATTGTTCCATAATAGAAGAAGTTTCATCTAGAAATAGTCAAAAGCAATTAATCTCTTTCTTTGTCTCGTCAACGTCATCCGATCAACAGTCAATTTACATTTTTATAAAATACTGGTTTAAATGAATACTTGGACATATTGGGAACTCAGGTTTATTACACCAATTGTCCCTATAATCCAATTAATCGTTGATACTTATAATACCTACCTGTATATGTAATTGCAATACCTAATATAATTTTATTGTAAATGTATTTATAAGAATATTCATGCAGTAATTGATCAATATAACAAAAATATAATTTTTCATAAATAATTTAATTGTATTGATGCTAATTCCTATACTTATTTCTTATCTTAAATTCGAATTGACCATTAGCCACACATTGTGTCATTTATGAACATATTAAATATTTATTTTGGGTGGGCTTTGGGTTGAGTTTAGAATTAAATAAAATAAAGTATATTTACATGTCTTATGTCCTGTGTAATCGCGGTTGCATTGTAATCACAAAATTACAAATGTCAATTGTCAAGTGCATGGTAATATAATTTACATGAAGCAATACATATAATATACTCCTATATGTAGCGTATGTATTATTTACTATCTAATATTGTATTTCAATTTAAAACACGCTTAATAGTTAGTGTGCTTATTATATGGATATAAGATACACTCTTTAAGTAATCTAATCATTATCAATTTAAGTATGAGTTATAACAATTTATGAATACTTGTTGGTTCAAAAGAGGAAGCCGCCAATATGAACCTAACGTTGTTGTTAATGCATTGCCTTTAACATTCTATCTTTTATATGCTTAGTTTTTTACATTAATTTTTCCCTATTTTTCTCATGTAAGTGAATGTGAGTGAATGTAAGTGAACGTTGTGTTTGTCTCCTAAGGGCTTTAGGTGATGAGTTTGAGCATAGGTGAAATGTTTGGTGTAATTGAAGTCCTCATGTTGTTGGGTTGGAAGGAGTGGAGAAGTGCAAGACTCGATTTGCAAACCGCTTTTGCCCAACAACAGGAATTTCCTCCTTCGCTCCCAACTATTTCTCATTCATTACCAATGAAGATCATTAGACTTATTCACTATCAAACCAAATTACAAAACACCACCCGAACCGAATTTAATATTCAAGTTTAAATATTCAACCCATATACTTATCATATCCAAACAACGTGTTCCTTATGGCTTAATTACACGTTTCCCTATACGCCTACCGACGACTCTCTTCTTCCATACATTTCCTTATAAACTTATTAATATTCCTCATATTACTCTTGCTCTAAATCCTCAAAAGTTTAATTCAATTAATAAACTTTCACTTCCCAGTTAGTTCTTATTATTATAATTCATACTATCATTCTTCCTCTTTACATAAATACTTAAATACATAAATACCATACAGTTATACATTATACCTGTATATTATATAGGTTATTACATGTATGGTACCTGTACAGTATTTCTATTTCTTGGGATTTTGAGATGACTCTGTACAGGAAGCTTAAAAGAAATAAAAAAAGCATATAATTATTACAATTATTACTATAATATTTGACATTTATTATCTTGTATTAACTTGTAATTAGATGAGACATTGAGTGTGAGTTTACATCATTTATGAAACTCATATTTACATAATCGGCATTTGTAAATGAATTGAAAGTATTGGTATGTTTGAGATAAATTGGAAGTTGCTTTTTCTCTCTTGCAACTTCTGATCTCCTTCGTTCTCCTTCGACTCACAAAGAGACGGAGATCTTTTTCACGAGTTATCACCAATTGGAAGTTGTGTAAGGGAAGTTTAAAAGATTCTTGTAACAATCCGCGCATTCCACACGTCGCGTGCGTGGATTTTCAACACGTTCAAAGATCGTTTTAACAATCCTTTATAACATTCTTGACAATTCAAACAAAATTCCAATTTGTATTTGCAAAGCTCTTAACGTCTTTAACATGTCTTTTAACTATTTAATTTTTAATTAGCTTTGACAACCCCCCATTATTTGAATTTGAATTTTAAATTATCCATCTAAATTTTATCATCAAATTGGTCATTGGGGCGCCGATCGCATATTTAATAGAATTTTAATTAAGTTCTAATTATGCATTGTTAAGTAAGAGTCGTTTTACTTGCCATTTTCCCATTTTGATGCTTTTGCCTGATAGTGACATTGAATGTTTTAAACGTCAGTAGATTTTTGGCATTTTGACAAAATTTTGAAAATTGGGAAATTTTGTTGATTTATTGAATGGAATTGGCCATAAAGTTTTTTCATCACGCCTTCCATTAACTTTTTCACATTAAATCTAACGAGTTAGTTGGAGATAAAAATTTTCAATTACGATAAATCCAAAGAAGACTCAAATAGTCAATAATTATTATTAATTATATGTAAAGTATATATATGCCAAATAGCGAAATAGCCAATATACTTTCACTCCTCGTGAGAATAAATAATAAAAATGAAAGTTGAATTTGTAAATGAAAAATATTTAAATTATTATTTTTCTTTCAGCGAAGGTTAAAAGGGAATTTAAAAGATCTAATTGGGAGAATTGGATAATTAATATTAATTTATTAATGCGATCAAGTTTGAATACAAATGAACTTACAAATGAACAACTTATAGTAATAATGCACAAATACATAAGTATACACAAATATGTATGTAATTAACATTTAAAAACATTTTTATAAATAATGTTCAAAAGTAAAGTTCAATGATTAAATAATAGATGTAAATGTGTATTTAATCTATTTAACTATTTACATCTACTATTAGTAATTATTACATGTTTGAGGCTAAAGTTGAATTGATCTTATAAGAGTGATTGTGCAATTTATAATTGTTCTTCTGTGTTGATTCAATAAAGACATCAATCAAGATCAATCCGTCAATCCAATTGATGTTAATGATTATAAGAAGCAAATTGGTGATGCAAACAACGTTACAATTAGATCATCTTTTACAATATGTATATATCCATATATTTAATATACATACTATCTTTATATGTATACATTATTGTTATATCTGTATATAGCTTATATACGAGAATAGTAATATGCCTATATAGGGTTTAAGCGACTAATCAAAATCAAAATAAGATTATCCGAGTATGAATTAAAAGATTAAGAACGTGTTTATAATTCATTCAAAAAAGAAGATTGTAATGGAATCATAAGACTTAAGATGAATATCAATTTAATGCTATGACTCTCGAGACGTAAATAATCAATTCAAAATAAATAATAAGAAATAAATAATAATTATTTTAATGTTTCTATTTTAATTAAAAGATAATTACAAGTACACTTACTTATAATTAGTCAATGAATAATAAATTTTACCATTTAGATTAACGTTGTAATTGAATTACAATTAGAACCATGAGGTCAGATTTAAATATTTTAAACATTTAAACATTTTTATCTAACTGTAATGATTTGGAGAATTAAAGATAAATTAAATTTCACCTCAATTAAATTTAAATTTGATCAATGTAATTAAATTTCTTAGATTTGACGTTTTTTTCGTTCTTCTCATCGGTGTTTTCTTGACCCTTGTTGAAGATTCAAACGGAGCCGCCTTCCTGGAGCCATGTGACGAGTGGGAGATCTGCAACCCGGATTTAGTCTGCCCCTGGGACAAAAACAAGCCAACGGCCATCCAAGGAGCTCGTCTTTGGTGTCGATGTAAATCAAGCTGTAAGGAGTTTTACAAAGAAGGTCTTTGCGACTGCGGAGACGAAAAACTCGACCACGAGTCAATAGCTCCGAAACCGCCAAATTCAAAATTATTTATTTCTATCGTCATTGTCATTCCGATCCTCTACTTCGCAGTATTTAACTCCATATAAGAATTATACTGATTTTATAACGTATATGTTATTATACTTTCTCATAATATAGCGTCATTACTCATTGAAACCAATATAAGAACAATTTAAGTAATTATTGTATAAGTGAATCATTATAAATATTATGGACATATAAAGTAATAAAATTATTATTCATGAAGAAAAAAGATAGGAAATAAAAAAGATATTTTTTGATTTATGAGACAAATTACATTACATTTTTCTTCTTTGTTCATTCCGACTTTCCTCCTTCGATTGGTTTATCATTTTATTTGTGGTCAAAGGGTGATGTAAATTTAATCGATTAGCATAACATGAACTCTCATGAATTTGTATGAGTTTTAAATCCTTTGGTCCTTTAAGATATTTATGATCAATGAAGAATGTTATCATAAGGAATACATTTTGTACACTTTGGACTTTCGAGTTCAATCAAAATGAATTTTTCTCCTGTTGTTTTAATTTTAATTTTCCAAACATTTAATTTCGTGCTTTCGTTTGATTTTTTAAAATGTTGTGGAATTGGGAAAATGTTAAATGGGAAATTGTGTGTTGATAAAAGTGAAGATTTGGGTGATTTGTCAATTAAAATATTTAATAATTCTCATCTTATTAATACTAACGAACATAAATATTACAAGTTTGTTTTCCATTTTAATTAAATAAGTTTTATTTTACTAATTAAACTAATTATGATTTATTATGATTATCAATTAATTAAATATTGTTTTTCATATTCAATTCATATATTTAATATTTATAATTTGAATAGCGTCACAAAAGGCCCCGTGGATTTCATAAAAGAATCCAAAATCTACAAATTGGCTGATTACCACAAGGAAAATAAATCCATAAGTTTTATAATTGACCAAAATGGAGTTTTGCTTATTGAAGAACTTGAAAATGGTAAATTTAAAAATCATACAATTATTGTTCCCAACAATTCCTACTGCTTTGATTTTAACAAACAAAAATCTACTCAAAGTGACGATAAAATTTCATTACTTGTCAATTTTAACATTCCAACAATTCCTAAATGTTGTCCTTATGGCAAATCTTATTCCTACAAAACCAAAAAATGCACTGATGACAGAATCCACATGAAGGAACCAATTTTTTATGAAACTGGAAGGAAGCGTTCGGATAAGCCAAATAATTTTCTTATGACTTTTGACTATTCGAAACGGTGTAAGAAAGTGGTCTTAAGTTCTGTTGCTTGGCCGGATTTCTTTCCGTAAGTTATTGTTAAAGAATAATTAAAATGGCCAATGATAATTAATATATAATTAATTACTTTTGTATAATGTATAATTACTTATAAATTATAATTAATTAATTGTATTTAAACTTATTTGGAATTGATTGAATAAGATTCGTAGTGTTATCAAATGGGTCGGTTTATCATATGAATCTTCATGATAAAAATTGGGAAGTTCTTTCCAATAAGAATGAATATTGCATTGATCGAATCATTTCGCGATATAAAGGATCCCCAACAAACCAAACAAGAAATTGTGAACAACTTTTAGATCAATTCGATCAAACTCTTGTGCTCAAACATTGCAAAGTTGATAAATACGAAATACTCATAAAAAGGGATGAAGATGAAATGGTAATTTATATATGATTATTTCTACATATTATAATATTTCCATAATTGTAGTTATATATACCAAATGGTATTATTTGGTAATGGTATTATTTCTATACATATATTATATTTGTACATTATATGTATATATGTTAAAATATGTTATTTATCGTTTAGGGTTTTTCATTAGCTAGGAAAGTGATTGGCGGAATTTCATGTTTCTTTTATTTCGTAACTGTCGTTTTTCTCTTTTTCGGCGCTAAAAACATTCACTCTTGGATTTTAACATCTTACGTCTTGTCAATATTTATTGCCAATTTGTTCTACATAATTTCAAAGGAAACTTCTCCATACAACAAAGCAAGCTGCGTGACAATAGGTATAGACTTTAATTGATTTTCTAATTAATTGTAGTCGTTTACTAAATTTATTAAACCAATTTCAATTTCCAATCAAGAATAATTCCCATTCATTGGGGCTGAGGATGTTAATGACAATTCTAATTGGTCCATTTCTAATTGGTCGATGGCTAATTGGTAAATGTTATTTAAATGTAAATGGAATTTAGTTCAATGTAATTTCTAGTTGTCGATAGTAGATCTAATAAAGTTATATCAACTTGCGTAATTCAATTGAGCTTTTTTATCGAGATCTCCAATCTCCCAATTTGCGATGAAGATCTCGAATAAATTTAAATCCTAATAAAGCAACGTTCACCTGAAAACGTTCACCTGAAAACGTCACCTGTAAACGTCAAATCCCCTTTGGTTGATCAAGTGACTAATAATGTTGACTTTGTTAATAATGTTGACCTCCCGGACGAAGGATTTTTCATTTAGTCGAAATAGTCCAATTTGTCAAAGGGGATTTGCCTTCTACGGGATAAATATTCTAAGGGGCCAAGTTCGTCCACGTTGTTCTTAAAAGCAACAGAAGGCAGAAAGTGTTTACCATGAAAATCACAACTTTCTTATTCCCATAGCAATTGTATTAAATGTCCTATAATTACAAAAAGCTTGACCAGAGCCAAATTAAATTACTTGTATTACTTGAGCTATTTTGCTATTTATAATTTTAACACCTTTCTTGAATCCGTTTGAGCAGAATTAAATTATGTTGACATAGAAACCGTTTTAACCTTTTAAGTTTACTTAAGTTTACAATATATTGCAAATTTGTAAATTTTATATAAAACATTGCCGTGGAAACCATCGTCATAGAAACGATTGTCATAGTTTGGTTGTAAAGTTAAGTAAAAACTTAATGTTATATAAGTAAAGTTAACGTTATATAAGGAGTTTAATAAAATGTTTCGTGTTTATTGCGTTGAGTCCATTAAGAGTGCTCTGAGTTGTAAACTTGCCCATTGTTAATTACTCAGCTACAAATGGGGAGTTTAAAAGAGTGGAGAAACTCGTTTAAGGACGGAGATTGTCAATTTGCGTTGAAGGGAAAACTCGTCAGCTTAAAACACGATTTCCTTCTCTGATCAAATTCATAAATATTTATTTATTTTAATTTCAAGGTGTTTTTTCACATTGGTTTGACATTTACTCCTTCGCTTGGCTCTCCATCATTAATTACGATCTTTGGGCCACGTTCAAGTACAAAATATCATTAATCAATAAATAACGAGTTTACAATATTTAATTATTCCGATATATAACTAACTATATCTATTTACCTCTAATTCTTTTACATTGATTTACATATATTGAATTTACTCTTTAATTTACATTTAATTTACTGTTTAATTCTTAATTTTTTAGTTCGCTCAAATTGGACTCAAACAAAACAGAAGAAATTCGCCGGTTTATTAATTATGCAATTGTTGCTACGGCGGTTTCTTTAAGTCTTATGTTTATTTCAATCATAATGGAATTTTCTACTGATAGGTTTATTTAATAATTAATTTTCAAAGCATTAAAAAACTATAAAATAATTATTAATTTATCTAATTTAAATTAATATTATTTAATTTTTAAACTTATAGCAAGTTTTATGAATGCGAACTCGACCAAATGTATGATGAATTTGATGACGAACTTTCCAATCATAAATTGGAACTTAGCATTGGGCCAAATTATGCCGTTAACTGTTTTGTGCACAATGATAGAAATTTTGCTTATCTTTTAATCCCCATTGGGTTGATTCTTGCTGGGAATTTATTTTTCTTTTTTACAATCTCGAGAAAAATCTATTTGTTGCACAGAATGTCAATTCGATCAAGAAATGTTTCAATGACCAAAGAAGTCAAAAAATTGTATGTTGAACAATACAAGAATTGTTTTATATAAATTTAAAATTGGGCTATATTTTTAATTAGAATTAAATGTTTAACGATTTTATTAATTGTTTTATAATTTTAGATTTCAATTATTGATCAAGTTGATTGTCCTCATGGGGATTTTTTGGTTCATTGATTTTATCATAGCGGTTATTGAAAAGTTTACAGAGATTGATTCAACAGCTTCCATCATCATCTTTGCAATTACGATGTTTCAAGCAATTCCGATTTTTTACATTTTTGTTATGAAAATTGAGATGTTGAGAATTTATCATGAAAAATATCATTTCATGCATTGTAAGTTTTAAATAAATATTAAATTATAATAAATTTTGTACTAAATTTTATTATTATTTATTATAATTAATTTATTAACATTATTCATTTAGGTTTAACAGTTCCTTTGTTGAAGCGTTTTGCCAAAAAGAAAAGAACTGAAAAATCAACGGACAATTTTAGTGTTTCAAACACAAGCAAACGGAATACAACAAATTTACAAGAAAATCAATATAAGATGCAACACGAGTCACTTGGGCACAATACGATGATCATATAAAATTTAATTTCAATATTATAAATTTTTATACAAATTTTTACATATAAATTTGAATATATAAAATTGGCACATATAAATACTGTAGATCTTAAGATTAAAAATGTTGTTAAATGAAAATGTAATTGGAGATTAAATCAACCCTAATCCATTTTTGTCAATTGTGAAATGCATTTACCGAGTGTTACCGAATAAAAATAAACTTACGACTATCAAACCACTTTATCTTATTATTTTTATTAATTTTTATTACTTTAATGTTGATAATACTAACGTCACACTTTCTTAATAACAATAATATAATTGATTTCTGAACATCAATAAACACTTTGTTAATTTTATAAAAGTACTAATATTATAAAATATGGGTTAGTATGTTAAGAGAATATTAATGTAATATTAAAAAGTTATAAAAAGTTATTTAAATTATAATTGTTTTAACAATTGAATTAATTAGTAATTAAGCACAATGAGGAATAAAAACAAATATGATTTTATTTTATTCTTTGGTTGGGTTTCCGGGTCATTGCCAATTTCAAGTCCCTTTGTTAAATTGGAAGATTTGAATTTTGAATGGAAATTTTATCCAACACTTTACAGCTTCACTTTAGTTATTTTGGGCATATTTGTATTTATGGATTTTTTTGCAAGAACGCCATTCCATGAATTAGCAACTTCTACGTTAATAATTAGGGCTTCAACGAATGCCATTAATTATTCAACTGATATTATTCTCCGACTCTTGGGGATTTTTAGTTGTCAGAGAACATTAAATTTGCTAAAGACAATATTAAAATTAAACGATTTCGCAAAGACAAATATATTTTTCGCTTCATCTGCAAAATACAAAACTTTGAGTAAAACTATGAAATTATTTATTGGAATTTCCTTCCTTAAATTTATCTTTGGTTTGTATAATTATTGGGAAATCTACAATTCGAGTACTCCATTCAGAGAGGGAATGATTAAAAGCAAAGGGATCACAATTATCATTTGGTGCTTGGCAGAGGGAATTTTAAATTTTCAAATTATTTATATCCAAATGTTCGAACATTGCGTTTGCTATGAATTTTTAAATAGTTCAAAAATTATTTATCGATTGCTTCTCAATGCGATTGTAGAAGAAGAAAGATTTCACTACAGCTTTTTCAAAGTGAAAAATTTGAAAAGGAAGCGCGAAATTTTGGAATATTTTTCGCTAATGAAATATTTCACAGTTGAATTTAATTATATATTTGGGACGAGTTCGCCATTACGTTTACTCGGGTTTTTGGCTGATATTGTGATTTGCATCTTTAGATATTATAATGCTTCAGTTCTGCCATTAAGTTCATTATTGTCAATTTGCGTTTCTTTGTTTTTTTCATTATCTTTAATTTATATGGGACATTATGTCAACATTGAGGTAATATCTGTATTATATTAATCAATATATAATTGTCTTGTGTATTTGTTATTACTTATTATGTATAGAATAACATTAATTGACAGCATTAATTAATATTTATTTATATTTATTTGCTAAAGATTAACAAATACAAAATTGTATTGGCAAAGACATTCACAATATTGGAAATAGAAAAAGATTCTGAATATGAAATAAAACATTTTGAATTGGAAAAAATGCTTGTAATAGATTGGAAAATTAAAGGGAATTACATGTTTGACTTAAACAAAACTTTAACGACAAAAGTAAAAAAAAACCTTTTTATTCATTTAATTTATTCATTTTTAATTTCTAATTTGTGCAATTTTTATAAAATAATTAGATTTTGGGTCTTGCAATGACGTTCTACATGTTAATATTATCATTAAAGGCATCAGGAAAATAATTGTACTGAACTTTAATTAACGTTAGTATCCGAATATATATCTTTAATATTATTTGTTTAATGTTTGTTATAATCTATCATTGTTATTGTTATTATATAATGACCAATTGAGGAATATGATTAATAAATTAAAATGTATTTATTGGTTTTGCCGTCTTAAATTATCTCAACTCATTAATTTAATTATCCTTAATGATTTTTTCATTATTACCCTATAAAGGAAACACTAATAAAGTTTTTAATATTTATCTTCTAATTTTCAATTATATTTATAATTACTAATTTCCGTTGAATCAATCAGTACAATTCAGGCTGAAATCTTTAATTATAATAAATACTCTAAACATTTATTTAAATTTTACTTAAGAAATTTAAATTTTGGTAGTATACAATGAATAATTTAATTATATTGCTTTCATTGTATATTTCACTAATTGATGGTAAATTTTTAACTTTGAACAAATGTTGTCCCTTGAATCAAATTTTAAAAGAAAATGAATGTGTTAATTCAACTATGCCAAATAGGGGAATTTTTGTGATGCAAATCAAATGGTTTTATTACCATGAATTATATTATGGGTCAAATCTGGAATATTTCAAGTTCGTGAACAAATTTTAATAGTTTTTCAAAATGTTTAAAAATTCGAGCTTCTAAAAGCATGATCTTATTGTCTAACTTATTTAAACAAGATAAACTTAATATAATTATTATTTTAAATTATTCTTGTTTAAATAGATTAAACCCAACAACACCAATTAATTTGAATGAATCAATATCTTTTAAATTTAATTACAACATTATGAGAATTAATTACTGGACAAATAATTTTGAAATTTTGACCAAACAATTCGGAGCCATTTCTTTGCCGCCAAATTCAATTTGCTTTGATTTCGACATAAAGTAACGCGTTTGCATTTAAAATCTTGATTTCAATAATAATTTAATTTCCTTATTAATAATTTTAAAATTCTGTTTAGAAATAACGCTTATGTAGTTCATATTGAACGAAAACAAAATACGTTGATTTTGCCAAAATGTTGTCCAACTGGAATGACTTTTAATAATAAGGGAATTTGTGAAGAAATTAAAAATCAAGATTTTGAATTCAATCCTTCTTTGTATTTAAATTCCGTTAAAAAAACTGACTCTGATCATCAAACTTTTGTTAAATTCGGAAATGATTTTTGTAAAGAATCATTTAAATTTCAATACAGGTTTTTTAATATTACTTCTAACCAGTGATTCAGAAAATATTAAATATTTAATTAAATATTTAAAATAATTAAGATATAATTATAGATTTAGGGTTTTAGCTAATGGTTTGATGTATACAACGAATGAAACCACAAAGCAATGGAATGTTTTACCAAAGGGCTCCAATTATTGCATTGAGAAAATTTATCCTCAATCTCCAATATTTTATTTTGAGTTTAATAAAAGTATTTGCGTTAGGAAGGAAGAAATGTTTATATTAAAAACATGCACAAATCCAACCATCCAAATGTTGAATGATCAAGCAAACCAAATGAAAGAAGTAATAAACATAAAATACTAAATGCCAAATTGCCGTTATTTTACCATTTAAGAACTTAATTAAAGCTATGAATTATATTTAAATATTTTATAAAGGTGGCGGAAAAATTAAAAATTAGTTTTCGCGGAATTTCAACTTTATTTTATATCATTGTGTCATTTTGCATTTGCAATTGGTATGCTACACAAGATAAAAGTGTTTTTGTTTGGGTAATAATTAATTTCGCTTATTCGAATATTTTTACCAATTTGACGTCTATGATTGGAGAATTAGCAAGAAATAAAACTGGCAATTTCTTTTGTTTTGTTAATGGTTTGATTTTACAACATTTATTAAAAACAGAAAGAAAATAATGCCAAAACTAAGGATTTTTTTTATTTTAGGAATATTTTCACACGTTTTCATAATCAATAATTTCGCCTGGCTTTTCGTAATTGTTTATGAATTTTGGTTAACATCGATGTGAGTTTTATTAAATTAATTAATATAAATGATACATTATTAAGAATTTATGAACAAATCAATATAACTAATAAGTGTAATAATAAGTATATAATATAATAGTTGATGATTAATTTGAATTTTAGTGATTGGGTGCAAATGAAAAATATGAAAAACAATCTGAAAAAATTTGCATATTTTGCTTTTGCAACAATACTTCCATATGCTTTAATGATAATTTACCAAATTGTTGAATTAGCCATAGGGTAACTATATAATTTATTGACCTAACCCAACCCAACATAACCAATTCCCAATTTCTCATTATTTTCTATTAATTTTTTAATAACAATTAGAAAAACCCACCAATGTCCAAGTGATCAACATTACGGAACATTCAAAGATGAGCTTGACAACACTTTGCCACAATTTGGTCCACAATATTCATCAACGTCGTGTTTGATTTTAGCAGAAAGTCAAAACGCTTTTCTTTTAATTCCCATTGGAATGCTTTTTATTTCAACTTTGGTTATTTTTGCATTAATTTTCAAAAACATGAACGGAATGAAACGACGACCATTTCAAATATTTGGAGTTTTAATGAAAGACGAAAATATCTTCATGTAAGATATTTAATCAATTTAATTATTATTGAGATAATTATTATTAAGAGTTTATTAATTGTTATTTATTTTATTATTGATTGCTTATTTAATTATTGATTCATTTTTATTTCACAGGTTCAAGATGACTTTGAAAATCTTTGTATCAATGACCGTTGTTATTGTTTGTGAATTTCTTATGGACTTGGCTTGCGAAAATTATTATTGTTCATTCCTGGAGTTCATTTTAATGTTTAATTCAATCTTGTTTTATGTTTCGATTCACCAAGATATTCGAACTTGCAAAAACAAAAACTTGAAATTTTAAAAATCTCAATTAACATTATAATTGCAATTTTAAATATAATTTCATATATTTATAAACCATTATTATACCAATATATTTGGACCTCCCTGGGACCCGACACCCGAGCCCCAAGCTAGCCGAATATCCGACCTCCAAGCTACCCGACATATACTCATATGCATTACATTTCCTATCTAATCTCCAAAATAGCCGACTATCCGACGCCCAAGCTACGCGATTCGCTGATATTTCATCCGATCAGATTTCTTCCGAGCGCCAAGCTACCCGATTTGTAGAAAAATCTGTCTGCTGATGCCATCTACATTCAAATTTCACCATATAATCTCCAAGCTACCCGATAAACATATATTGCGTATTAGAGTTTCGTCTAGCATTCGGCTAGTCTGCAAACCATGGGTCACCATAGGTTTTCCATGGTTTTCCATCCAGCATCAAGGTTTTTTTCCTAGAACCATGGTTCTTTTAATGTTAATTTTCATATGTCAGAAACCACGAACCATGGTTTCATCATGCAGAACCTTGGGTCACCGAACCATGGAAAAATTCCTAAAAACGAACCATAAAACACCATGGTTTTCTATGGTTTACTAATCAAAACATAATGAAACATAATTTTGTTAAAGTTTTTAACAAAAATTAAATTCCTTGGTAAATTTTGTTGAAATGTTTTAAGATGAATAAATCTTTTCTTCAAATTATTACAATGACTCGGATCAAACACAAAGTCCTGAATCGCTAGATTGCTGTTATAATAAAACTGGTTAGTATGGCAAATTTTAATGTGTAACCTCATTATTCATTATAAAAATAATTTTACCAAGTAATTAGTTCAATTAATTACGCCATCCAATAACTGATTATATGATATATAGACTTTCATCACATGACTCCAGTCAAAAAGCAGCCAGATAAAGAGGTGGATGGAATTTTTGACGGTTTTAAAAGCAGTGCAAATTTCTCGAACTGTGAAAATTTAGAATTGGAAACGAATTTCAACAATGAACATATTTTTCAAGCTAATCTATGTCCAAAAAGCGGTACATCGAATTCACCATCGGAATTCTCAAATTCACTTTCAAGTATGCTATTTTTTATTTTTAAATCTCAATTAAATATTCAAATACAATAGGTAATTATTACATTATATAAATTGTTAATCGTAAAATATATATTGTAAATAAGATAATATATTAAATAGGAAATGTTAAATTTCGCTTTCAGGTTCGATGAGCGATTATAGTATTGATGCTTCTCAAAACACTAATCGTATGATATATAACCAATATTAGTAATATACATATTAATTAATATATTTATCATTAATTATTAGTTTTATTATTATATAATTAATTTTGTTTTAGAGTTTTTTAAAGTGAATAAAGGGTTGCAATCTCCATTTTACTTTAAAATGCTCTTGAAGAAATTTGAAGATCTCATTGTAAAGAAATCAACATTTGGTGAAATAAGAAAAGATGGAAGCATGAATGAAGAAACATTGTTGCCTGTATACACTGATATCTTTGCTGAAGAATTTAACAAAATCAATCCTCAATGCGTTTTAACTTTTCAAAAAAAAGTTTTCAACAGAAATTCGAATAACTTATTAACAGCTAGGGCAAAATGCAAGAGGTCAGGATGCAACGCATCGTTCGTTTTTGCAGTACCAAATTTTCAAAAAACTGATCAAATTATAATCAATGTCAGGTATATTATTCATTTTATTCTAATAAAGCAGATTTGAAAGTTATTAGGTAGGTCATATTATTTTTATATATTCAAACTTTATTTAATTTATATCAAAATCTTTTTTTTAATTAAAGAACAAATGGAATTATTTGTCACATGAGAGGCGAAAAGAAAACCAGATTTTTAAAAGGCCAAAGAAGGAAAGAAGCAAAAGAGATCTTGAAATATAGTAAAGCTTCTACTGTCAGACGCCTCAAATTTGAAATGGCAAACATAGAAGAAATTAAATGTGGGAATTATTCTGCTGTTAAGACTTTGAAGGTTTTTCAAACTGCGCGATTAGAGGTAATTTAAAGAATTGCTTATTGACTTTAAATATTGGCATTATATGGGTAGTGTCTACCATATACTGTTTACTTATTTACTATTACTATATATTCGAGCAAGTATGGCAGGAGTTTTGTTTAAAAGTATGTAGTAAAGGAAAGTTAATTAACTTAATAAAGTTAAAAAAAGTTAAAAGTTAATTAAGTTAATTAAAAGTTAATTAATTAACATTAATGTATTATAGTTATCACCAAGCACACATCACAATACTTTACACTTTTGAAATTTGCAGATTTTAGTCTTCCCTATATACTTATAGCTAACAATTTTCAATATTATACAACTGAGTTTTATAATAGCAAGCTGTGATTTAGAGTAAATTATTACGTAATTCCCATTATGACAATTTATTACAAACAAATATTTTTGTATATTTTAATGTTATTATATACATCAAAAAGTTTAATAATTTTTAAATCATTGATATTAAACTTTAAATTAATTACTTTTACAGAAATTATCAGAAGACGATTTCAGTAATGACCGAGAAGAGGATATGTATTTGAGCATGAAAGCAGTCAATGATGATTTTGTCGGTAAAAAGTTAAACGGATATGTTCAGCAAATATCGTCAATACCCTTTTCGATTGATTTATATTGCGAAAATCAACTAAACCTGTTCAGAAAAATTTCGTTGATTCGTTTTCCAATCGTTTTATTCATTGACGCAACAATGGGAATGATTACTGGCTTACCAAAAAAGGATGAAAAAGAGCCTTTTTATTTTTCTATTGTAATCAAAGGGGTTAACAAAGGAGATCCTCCAATGCATATATTTGAATTCACAACTACAGATGGAATTTTTGATTCAATTTCTCGACATCTTCATCACTTTTTTGAAAAGTATGTATTTTAAAGAATAAATAATTTCTAATAATTATTTAGCTATAATAATTATTGTAATTTCAAAAAACTGTTTATTAATTTTATAGGTATAAAAGAGCTTTCAATGATTCCAAACCAAATTACGGAGTTCACAGGGTCGAGATAGATTTTTCAAAAGTAAACAATATAATTTATAAATTTCTTTAAGTAATTATGAACATTAAAAATTATATTTAATAAAATATGTTTATTCATTTTATTTATCATATCGCCGTATTGTCATTAATGTATATTGAAATAATTTGACAATATATTATATGATAAATAAAAATTAAATAATGTTTATTTATTCATGTCAGTACTAATAACTCATTATTATTAATTTAATAATGGTCCTTTTTATTTTAGGCTCTGTTATCAGCTGTTGTTTACACTTTTGAAGGAATTTCTACGGAGAAATACTTGAACAAATTGTGGAAAACGCAATGCACAAATTCAGAATACTTTGAAAAATTTGGCGTTCACATCTGCAGAATCCATATAGTTCGATCTTTCAAAAGAAATTTGTTTGCACATTATTCAAAGCAAAAATCTAAAGGGGAAATCATGTCATTTTTAATGAATTGGTTAAACGCATTTCTTAACTTGTATGACCTTTGGAGCTTAGAAAGGCGAATGAGAAAAATCTACACTTTAACTTTGAATTTTTATGTTACAAGTGATGTGAGAAATACGATGGACGAATTTAATTCTCCAACAATTCGAAAAGGTATTATTCTTTATTTTATAATATTATTTTTATTGATTTATTATTTAGTTTATTAATCGATAAAATGAATCTAGATATAAGACAATGGATTAAGATAAAACTAATGAAAATATGATATATTCATAATTATAATTTATTTGATTTATTTTAATCATAGGTAAACCACCTTGGGAAGGATTTGTTCTAAAAGACACTTTAAACGAAGATCATTTTTATCTGCGATCATCATATGGAGCTTTTAGTGAACATGTGAAAAAAAAAGTTGAAATTCAAAGTGCTAAATTTGATCTTGTTGCAAATCTTGATAAAAGTTTATACAAAGAGAATTTTTATAATAAGGATTTTGCGAATTACTTAAAAATTCATTTTTTCCTTATTCACCAATTCTTAACCGGACAATTTTTGCTTTATTGAAACATAAATATGATAATTTTTATAAATAGATATATTATACATAGGTGAATGTAATGTTACTGATGATAAGTAAGTATTAGTTAAAGTATAAACATAATATGTACAAGTATACAAGTATATTTGTATATATATGATGTGGATGACGTCATATGTAAAGGGAGACAAAGGGAGCCAAAGGAGTGAAAAGGGATGTGTGTGTTGGTGATGTAAAATATCGAGTGGAAGATGAGGAGGGTTGAGGGAGAAATTCTTAAGGTCTCTTGTTTGACTTTTCCTCTCCCCACTTCCTCAGATCCGTTAAGACCGATCCTATTGAACGCTGGGTT
>JAQGBZ010000376.1:0-58645 GCA_034687125.1 Neelides folsomi
GATTCCATGAAGAAGAATATGAAATTTTCCTCAAGAATCTCATCCCCTTTGTGCTCTTTTGGACTTCACTCATCCAATTCTTAGCCACGGGTTCAAGGTTATGAACGACCGTCTTCATGAAGAATTTATAACCAGATGATGTGAGAAAACGTCAACCATTAATTGTCGAGCCAATATAATAATTATTCTTCATCGCTGAAATGATCTTATTTAATTATCTTCTCTTTTCAGACTTGCGAGATGGGGATAAAATACCGATGTAAGAAGTACGTTTTGTAACCACAGGAATTATACAACGGGAATTATATATACCGGGTTTCGGGAAGTGTCAACGTAACTTGAGCCTTTTGTAGCATTCTTATAATCCTCACCCGCAGGATTTTATCATTTATTCATGATTAAATTATTAATTTAATATAAATGATATAATCTCACCATTCTTTATTTTCATTCTCGATTGAGGAAAATGCTCAATTTCATATTTTATTCAGTCAATATTTAATAATTTTCATAAATTGTCATTTTTTGAAGTTGAATGATCTTAATTTGGAGTACTAAGCATTATATACGGTAAATAATTTTAATTTAATATCGTTTCTAAATATATAATTTAGTAATTCAATATTTCGATAATATTAATTTTTAGCAAAAGGGCATTCGGCGTCAAACCTCACTTTTATAAAGTACATTTTTTATATTCACATTGCCTAATATTACAATACGTTCTAAACTCACCATTCGTTGTAAACACCTGTATGTACAATTTTGAGCATTTAACTTGTAAATAATTAAATACTCCCATTATAATTAAAACATTTAAACACTCATTCTAATGTGTGCGTGTGGATGGAACGTCTAATTATAACGTTGTTCCAATCAATCCCTAATCAAGTTCTCAAGTTATAAGACCTTAAATGCTGCGAATGAAGTG
This sequence comes from Neelides folsomi, assembly GCA_034687125.1. Classification (NCBI taxonomy): domain Eukaryota; kingdom Metazoa; phylum Arthropoda; class Collembola; order Neelipleona; family Neelidae; genus Neelides; species Neelides folsomi. The sequence goes on from JAQGBZ010000376.1 coordinate 932, forward strand.
GGTTTTTTGAAAAAGGGGATTCAACACGTCACATCTTGTGTTTCTTGAGCATCTTGTGCTAGAAGACTTGATTTCAAGAGATTGGAGTCATCAAAGTGAATCCCCTTTCACTTCCTGCTTCTCATACTCCCAATATTTAACTCAATTACTCATTTAGTAATTAAACTTTTAAACTCTTTCCATTCACGTTTCGATCCTCATTGAGGAGATTAAGCAAATACTCTGACGCAAGGCTGGATTCATTCGAGCTTAACAATACGGAAGGTGTGTAAATTTAAATAAACAAATTGTCGTCATATTCTATGAAACTCGTTTATTATTCAGATTAGATAGGAATATTACGTGGACTTCCCTCCCCATTTAATCAATATCCTTCATTCAATTGTATTTTGTTGATTGAACTTGGAACAGGTGAATAACTGATTGCCATTACCGCCAACCCTCTTCCCAAATTCATCTTTTTTGATGGTAATTAATAATTGTGTTAATTAATTAACAAATTCTGTATTGAAGTTGAATATTTTCCTATCTTGACTTTAACTTCAGAGTTTAGAATATTTTTTTAATTATTTCGTCAATAGAAAATCTCTAAAAACACCTTGTGAAGACGTGTTTTACGAGGTAATCTGGGAGGATGAATTACCGAGAGGTTTTCCTCCTTTTTCTTATCGTTGTGAGCTGCGTTGCTCCGCCAGTTGACGAGAAGAAAAAGAAGAAAGAAAGCGATCATGAGAACGAGGTTGACCAACAAGTACGTGTTTCATTTATAATTTATAATCTATATTAATTAATCCAACCATTCCAATAAGAATATTCCAAAATTTATTGCCTTAATTTCCTATTTAAAGGTATTTGATGTTGAGTACAAGCGCTACTTACAAGAAGTAGTTCAAATCCTTGAGAGCGATGACGAATTCAAAAATCGATTAATGAAAGCTAGTCCTGAAGATATTAAGGTTATTAATTCATTCAAAATAAATCATTTTTTCTCTTAAAGTTTGATTTCGCTATGAATTTGGGAGTCTTAGATTATTAAATTAATGTAATATGCTTTTTGTATTTTAGTCTGGAAAGATTTCTAAAGAATTGGAGTTTGTAAACCATAACGTGAGATCTAAATTAGATGAATTGAAAAGACAAGAACTTGAGAGATTGCGACATTTGGCCATTCAACAATACGAGCACCAAAATGGAATTGATAAAAAGCACATGAAAATTCCTGCTCATGTCGACCCAAGGAATCCTCATACTTTCGAGGCTGAAGATTTAAGAAAACTAATTGTTCAAGTAAATTCTTCAAATTCATAATTTAAATTTTCAAAAATGCATTTAAATTGTGTATTACATCGTTAAATTAACAATTGAAACATTACTTTTTTATTATTTTTTACAGACGACAAAGGAGCTAGACGATGCGGATCGTGACCGACGCGAGGAATTCAAAGAATACGAAATGAACAAAGAGTTGGAATACCAAGAACAACTTAAGCACTTGGACGAAACAAATCGGAAAGAGGCCGAGAAACAACACATGCAAATGATGGAGAAACACAAGCAACATCCGAATCTCCACCATCCAGGGAGCAAACAACAGTTAGAGCAAGTTTGGGAAGAGCAGGATCATTTGAGCCCAGAAGACTTCAATCCAAAGACCTTTTTCCATCTCCACGATCTCGACGGGAACGGAGTGTGGGACGCAAATGAAGTGAAAGCTTTATTCAAAAAGGAACTTGACAAAATGTACGATCCCAATGCTCCCGAAGACGACATTCGAGAACGATTTGAAGAAATGGAAAGGATGAGAGAACATGTGTTTAATGAAACTGACACGAATAAGGACAAATTAATTAGGTAAAGATTTCTGGGTCGAATATTTGGAATTTGATAGTACAATAACATAAAATGCGATTGTTAATTATCTATATAATTATGCACATAGTCTAATTAATATTATTATTTTATAATTATTATATAAAGTAAACTTTCAATAATTGACCAAATGTTTTAATTTCTCATCCAGCTATGCAGAGTTTCTCGAACAAACGAAACGGCAAGAGTTTGAAAAAGACGAAGGTTGGGATCCGATTGACCAACAACCTGTTTATTCCCAAGATGAATACAAAAACTATGCCACAAATCACGAAGAAGAAATCAGAAGGATGATCGACCAAGGACTTGTAAGTTTTAATTAATTAATATTTAATTAACTTTAATATTTTTCACCAAGCCTTCGTTTTTGTCAAACATGTTTTCATGAGGTCCTTTGGTCTTTTTTATGTTTTAACTTTAAGTCAAATTAAAGTTGGTTTTCCCTTAATTGTTGTAATAATAATATAATCTTTTTAATTTTTGTCATTTATTAATATGTTAAATTAGTTTTTTTTCTAAACGTTTTTTCCTGTTACTTTTTGTAAGATTCCTCCCGCTCCGCCTGGTTATGCCCCTCTAATCATTCCACCCGATCAACATCATCCTGGACAAATGCATCAATCACCCTACCATGTATGGATGAGTAAACAAACGGAATCGCCGTTCACATCCAATTTTTTATTTTTATACTCACACATGAGCTTTATTATTCAATTAACGGGAAAGGGAAAGCTTCAAAGCTAACAATAATAATAACTTTTCTTTTAATTCTTTCATCCTTCACAATGGATTTTAAGGATTTTAAAGGAAATATTATTTTAATATCTTTTATTGTTTTTTAACTCAAAATAATTTATCTCTTAAAGGTGTATACTTATCTTGGTGTATTTGGTATATAAGGCAAGTGGGATAATAACTAATGCTAAATAATTAATTCCACACTGTTATTGCACATGTAATATCTATTTATGGGTTTACGGATTCAATGTTAACAGATGCTGCTACTTATTTATTGCATTTAGCAAGCTACTATTACATTTCATGGTGTTTTTTTAAAAAATAATGTGGTTCCTTGTCATTTATTCTGCTTACACTTATTACTAGCACATTGTGAATAAATTATGGGCCATTATTTCTTAATTGGGTTGTAAATTTCAACAATGGGCGTAAAATTTAAATTTGTAAAATGAGCTAGTTCTAAATGGTTCTATTATTTAGGGACAACCTGGAATGCACCCCAATGCCATTCCTCCTAATTACCACCACGATGCCCAGGGATATCCAGCAGCAGGGCACGGACAACCGATGCATTACCAACAGCCCCCAGGACATCATAACCAACAGTTCCAACCGCCGCCTCAACAGTATCAACAATACCAACAGCAACCCTATCATGGACAACAAAATCATCCAAATGCTGTTCCGCAACACGGCCAACATCCACCAAATGATCCGAATATTCATTACCAACCTCAGCCACCACAACAATATCACCAACAACCTCCACAACATCAGGAACAACATCAACAACAAGGGCAGCATCAACAACAAGGGCAGCATCAACAACAAGGACAACATCAGGAGGTCCATCAACCACAAGGACAAGTTAAACAAGAAGTTCATCATGAAGCCGCGCAACATCCAGCTGAAAGTTCTCATGCAGCTGCTCCAGGTCAAGCAGCTCATGTGGATTCAAAAACTCCGGAAGTTCATCCTCCGCCCCAACATCATGCTTAAATGAGCCCAACAATTTATTTTTTATAATATCATTTTCCTCATTTCCTTTTCGTACTTTAAACTCGAATCTCCAAATTTACATCACAAGCCAAATATATGAATACCTTTTTTGTATTTATGTACATTACACAATATATCTACATTAACAAGTGTATGTTTAAGAAAAATTACTCACTATGTAATCATAATATTAATATTTTTTAATCCAATCTAATTTAAATTTTAATACAAGTAACAATTAACCTTTTTTAACCATGAGAAGAAGGAACATCAGAATAGATGAAAATCAAGCAGATATTTATTTATTTGAAATAAAAAATATATGTAATAGTTTTAAATGTGTGACGCTTAAACTTACGTAGCAAAATAAGAAAATGGTTCATTATTTGTAAAATCACATAAGTTAAATCATGCCAAAATCATGTTCGAACATGTGGTGCTTTTTGTGATTTTTATTCATTTGTACTCAATTTTAATAGTTTTAAAAGTCATTAACTCATTTTAAAGGAAACTTCCTATGATAGTATATATGTAAATTTAATTAAATGTATTCCTCGGATTAGGCTTATTAATTTCATTTTTAGTTTATTGATAAACTGAATAATCGAAGTTGAATAACTCAAACGAATTTTAATTACATCAATTGATAAATTTAAATTAAAATTTGGATAAATGTATTTCAAAAGATAACTTATTAAATTAAGCTATAAAGTGAATAAAAAAGTAAAATGGACATTTTTAAGTTTCGATATTTATAGGTGCACGGAACTGAATGAATTCGTTGAATTAAATACATACAATCTAGGATATAGGGATTAATAATCCCTCGTTTGGCAATAAACCTTATATAGTTAAAAGATGGAATATTTGCAAGTCTTTAATGGAATTAAGGAAGGCAAATGAATTTTAATAAGTTTGAGAAAGAGTTGAAACGACGTGTTTTGAGTCATTTTATTCAATAAATCCTTCGCTTTGATTTTAAAAGGTATTTGTTAATGGAGCTCAATCTAATTTTCTTTATGGAGCTTGAGGAATCGGGAATTCCTTTTACAGATGAGCACGCGTGACAATTAAATTCATTTTCCTTTCTAAAAGGTGACAAATCCAATCGAGAATTTCATCCTCATTTTATGCTCCATCCAAAGGAAGGGAAATTTTTCTTATAATTGCCAACCTTCATTTCTATTAAGCAACCTTCATTTCATTTCTATTTAGTAGAATGAAAGCCAAAAGCTGAATTGGGTTAATGAGTCAAAATTAACAATTTGCCAATTTTCATTTTAATGAACTTGCCAGTCACTCAACGCCCGCCTTCCTTCCAAAGCAGAATAATAATCTTCATATCCTCGCGAACCGTTACCTTCTGGTCAATTTATAACCATCGATTTCGAATTATTGAAGGTCAACTCCGTCAATCAATTAACTTTTAATAAACTAATCACATCGTCAAACTTTCAATTTTTCCTTCATTTCCCCCAAAACAGGCCCAATTGGAGTATTTGTGAATATTTGAATGCAAAAATGGCTATAAATACATACTAGATATAAAGTACACTTACCATACATTATTGTAAGTGTACTGTATGTGCATAGAATTACATCAAACCATTGGAAAGACCAAATTGGGTTAATTGACTAAAAATATTCATTTAATTTTATCTCCACATTTTTTGTATACTTTAAAGTAATGGTATACTTATGCTCCAAGTTTCTTTTTCTATTTGATTCTGCATTAATAGTTGAGTTGATTCTTTGAAGTTTGTAAATTAAATCTCAAAGACTCCAAGAAGATGACCCTTTTATGAGAGTGGAGATGAAAGCGAGTGCGTGTGTGTGCGAAAAGTTCATTTTTCCACTCATTGAGAACATAGGGTTAAATGGATGGGGAAATAGTGAAGATGGGAATAGGAATTAACTCCTCTGTGTCTTGATCGTGCTCTTGCCGAAATGAAGGTGATAATAACCATTAGGGCGATAGACCCTTTTAAGCCCTTCTCCCCCCTCAGCTTCATCACCATCATCGACTATGAAAAAGGAGGAACTCAATCCCATCTTCACAAACATTCCATGTAGACTACATTTCCACTTTCATATTAAATACGACTATTACCATACTCAATATTTTTTACACAATTTCATGCTTTGTAAGAGATAAATACCTAAAATGGCAATTTAGTTCAAAGCGAGGGATAGAATAAGGATTGGACCATTCGCCCAGGTATGTCAGTATGCATGGAGTCTAAATGTAATCCGCGTGTTGATGAAGGTGAGATTTGGGAAAGCCCAGAGCTTCCCAACTTCCTTGCTCTGAATAGTCAAAGGTTCCTCGGGAGGGATTCAATATCCTCCCAACTCACCCGATCCACCTTAATCTCAACCATCGGCAAATTTAAGTTGATTCGAACTAAAAATAGGATTTGAGTTTCATTTTAAATCCCATTCGTCCACCAGGACAATTTCCTTACATTTTATCCCCCTTGGCTTCTAAACCATTCATAAAATTATTTACACATTTTACAAACTTTACATTTTTTCAAATTAAGGTTAATTAATTTTATTAAATGGGTCCGATCACTCCACATTATATCACATTTGCATTAAACAAAACTTTAATTATGCAAGTAATTGAGTGGAAATGGAGAAAATTAGAATAATGTTTTTTTTATTTCCAAACACGTGTCGAATGGAGATCTTTGGAAGGTTTATAGATTGGAAGTTATTGAGGAAAGAGTGAAAGGATGAGAGTTAAAAATTGTCCATCTGTTCCAACTCCCAAATCCCACTTAGGGAACTTGATGCGAGGGAAATGTAAGAACCGAATCGCCTTTCGCCCTCAACACCGACCTTTACACATCCGGAATGGGGGAATACTCGAGGGGTATCGATGACACGGGAATCTTTTTAAAAAGATTACTCCCAGCACGGGATCATTCGAGATGAAGGGTTTGAAGGCTGAGTTGGAAATACATCCGGATTACTCGATCAAGTCCAATTCAACTCCCAGGATCATCCCCAATGACAATCTAATGGCCCATTAAGAATCACCCCACACTTCACATGATGCGAACTACACGGCCCTCATCGAAACTTGAGCAATTAAACAGTTTGAATTGTTAGCCCAGATTGAATTAATAACTACAAAGCACTTCAGTAGGTTCTAAGCCCCACAAAAACCCCAGGGTGGTTTTTCCACGAAAAACCTCAAAAGTTTATCTCAATATTTTTCCATAATCAGGTGGAGGAATGCCGGAGAGATATTTGAGGCATTATGCATTTATTGGTGGCATTTCTCTGATCCTATCGGAATCTCAACTTCAGGGCGGTGGGGAATGATCATAAGATCACACACATATCTGGAATTTTTCAATAAAAAGAAAGGAATCCAGGGAAAATGCAAGGTGGTTTGTTCCCACCAAGGACTTGCCAAATCATATATGCTAAAATAAGGAAATCTCCAACTTATGGATTCTCATTGTCGTCAAATGATCTGAGGGGAAAGGGGATCATGGAAAATGTTAATTTGATTAATGCTGATGCAAGTGAATCAATTCCTCCGCCCCGACTAAAGGTGGATGGTAAATTAAATTGGAGTTTTCTATAAAGGAGTAAAAGAGATTTTTCCTACAAGTTGCTCCTTGCATTCTAATGTCCTTCTCCAATATAATACATACAAAAACACATCCTGGGCATTCTTTACATCAATTCCTTATTAGAATCCATATATCTTATCTGGATATTCACTCTGTATCAATATTGAACATCAAATAAATGCCGATGCCTGTAGGAAAGTATTGTCTTATTTAACATACATACTTAATTATCCTTTAATGGTCCCATTATATATCTAAATGCATAGATAGCGATTAAATAATAAATTGTTATAAAAGTTTCCCAAGATTGTCTTGCTCTCGTATTAGTTGAGAATCCAATGATTTAGCATAGTAGAGGAATATTGTAGAAATCTCCAGATTCCCGAGGAATTACTCCATTGAATAGATAATGTGTTGGATGTGCTTTAGGCATTCATAAATACACTCCAAAGGAAATTTGCATATTCGGCTGAAATTTGATTTTCCTTTTGAGGTTTCTCCCCATATATTAACTTCCCTGACAAAAGGTTTCCATTCCGAACAATTATCCTCCGCTTGGCTCCTAATGACAGAAAACAGCGAAGGAAGTTGGGAGTCAAACTTTCTCGCCTTTACCTTCGGAGCTGGGTTTATACATGTGAGTGATCCTCACTCGTCCGGATCAATCAGCGGGAGTAGAAGAATTACGAGGACGATAAACAGAAGATGATCCCATCATTTATTTCACAGGGTTATCAATTTCCATCCATGTCTGGCTGGGAGATTTGATTCAGGTGGCCTCTCCGAGTCATTAAGCGGAGTAAAGGGGGAAAGTTGACCCACCTCAGCCAGAGAACAAAGCGGGGAGAGCGGAAATGGGCCAATAAGTCAACTTGAGCCCTCAAACTTTACTCCTTTTATGATCCTCCCAGACGCGGAAGTGGAGAACCTCATTGGGCCTAAAATCCCCTCAATGAACTCATTTCTTCCTCCTAATCCACAAAACATTTTCGCTTATCAAAATCCGCTATTATCTAACACCACACTAAGCCCATTCATTATTTAATGCCCTCTTGTTCATTAAATTCATTATTGGGATTATAAAATGAAATTCAGGACAAATTTTACTTTCCGCCTTCTTTAAGCTCTCTTTCATTATATTTTACAAATAATTAATTGCTTTGAGAAACCTTACTCAAATCCTACTTTAATGTCAGTAAATTATTTTAAATATGCGCAATAGACATTCAATATGTCTCTTCAATTATTCTGGTTATTAGGTCATTTCAGGTTTTTAGCGTTTTCTATATTCTATATGAATTGAACTTTGGTTATGTTTAATTTTTATTAATGTGCGGATGTCGTTGGAGATACTTTGTCAACACCTTATAAGTATATGATGTAAAGGTGGGTTAATTAAAAGGGACTTATTGTTTCTTAAGGGGGGACCCTTGTGCCTGGGCAGGTGGGCGCATGTGTTCGGGGTCTCTAGGGAGGTCGCGGCGGAGGGAAGCATTCCCTCTCTCCAGAGAGACGTGAGAGGTAAGTGCCGTTTGATGTCCGCCTGGTTAAACTTGTCAATCGCTCTGAGACCCGCCGGTAAAGATCTCTCGACTTGACCCAGCACTAATACTATTAGCGGAACACACCCGCGGTGTCTCAGGTCGCCCTGCTTTACCCGAGTCAAAGTTCAACTTCCCCCGTCAAAACCTGGAAACTCAAGTAAAACCTTTTTCTATGTACAGATACTTTTTAATCAATTCACTCAACCGAGGTTTTTCTAGTGGGATCATCATGGGATCATCTTTGACTTAGTTTTGCATTTAACAATTTTATTTATTACACACAAGGAATTTATTATAGGAATATAAAGAGAAAAGGAATGAGAGAGGTTTAAAAGTATTGTTGAAATGAATTAAAAAAGATTGTTGGGTGGATTTCGAACGGAAATGATTGAGTGGGAGAAGTGTGATTCAACATTTGAGGATTTATTTCCGCCCTCTCGGCCTGCGACAGATTCTCCGAGTGATTCTTCATTGTTTTCCCGACGCCCAATTTGCGTAAAAGAGAAACAACCCCATTTCTTATCTCTGATGAACGTCTTGCATGAGAGGAAGTGTCAAAACCTTGGTTGAGTCGCACAGAGACATTCCCAATTTTAATCCTTCACTTCCAAAGGAATCTTTCCACGTCCCCGTTGGTCAAAATACTTTTCTCATTGAGAAATCCCGGGAAAGTGTCAAAAGAGTCTCTTTGAACTTTGGGAATTGCACCCTTTGCATTGCAAAGTAATTGGAGTTTGAGAGTTGTGTAAGATTGAAGTTTGGTGAATCTGAATGGCTGAAGGATTCATTTTGGCCCTTTGCATGGCTAATTGAAGAGTTAAGTATTCCACAATTTAATTATTTTAAAGTTTTATCAACTTTCCTACTTCTCTAGTTTGCTCGCTCTTTGCAAGTATTAACTTTCTCAATTAGCGGAGACTCCACCTTTGGAAAGGGTCAGGGAAATTGAACCTCGTTCAAGTTTTTCTAATCAAGATTGCCCCTACTTGATGAACCTGGGAGAAACTTTCCTTTCACAAATTTATAAATTCTCACTTCATCTCCTTGAACACATAGTTAGAGGGCCATTGTGAGCCGAGTTAATTTATTATTACTATTTAATAGCTCCATGGTTCATTTGATAACATAATTAAAAATAATCAAAAGGCCGATAATACACAAAAATGGTCGTATTGGGGCCTTTGGGAGGAAGACGGCCTTTGTGAAGAATTCCACCTTTGTGAGAAATTCCTTTTACCTTTCACTCAAATGGTGGGTGAGTGGGAGCGAAGGATCTCTCTATCTTACTGATTAATTGGATTAAAAATTAATTCCTGAGCCGAAGGACGTTAACGTCGAGAACTTAACATTGGCCCGGGGCTCATCTATAAATTCAAATTTTCCCATTTGATCCATCATTTTGCATATAGACGAGACCATCAGGATTTTTTACCCATCGTTTTCAAATCCAATTTATAATGCGAGATTTTTCATCTCATTTCAAATTCACAACGTTCCAGATATTCAGTTTATATTTATGTAGTTGTATGCATATCATTGGTATATTTAAATATCTCCCGTCTTCGCCAGATCCCCTATTTCCAACTTGTCAAAATCCGCATGTTTTCTAATTGTAAATACATGTCAGAACATTTCAGAACAATACCTTCAAAATCCCCTTACAATTTACTCCACATGTCTTTTAGATATGATATACAAAAGAGTATAAAAAGGTCCAATGTCAAGTTTCTCAATTTAACTACAAGTGAGAATATTCACATACACAAATAGCGAGGAGAATAAAATAATGTACATATATTATGTAGTTCTAACTGGGAATAATAATGTAGGTAAGTGAGTTGAGTTTAATTGCATAAATAGTAAGGGTCGTAGTACATACATTATATATTTGAAATGTAGTCGATATTACTATAAGCAATAAAAAGGATCAATTGTAAGATCCTGTTCTTATTCTTTTCTGGGAATAAAGAAAGTGGGATGTGGGTTGATGTATTTTTAATTTGAAATCGTAGAAGGAAGATGAAGAGACTTCATATGCATATATAGACGTTTATCAAAAATAAACATGTTAGGGCCCTCGTTTATTCAACGGCCTTTCTCTCTCATGAATGACTTATCAACTTCTCAACAACAGCGGTTACAACTCCAGGATTCCTATTTTTAAATCTCCCACACAAAAGACATTTTCAATGAACGCGTTCACATTTGGAACATTGTGCTTGGAGACAAAGGGCCGTGGTTTAAATGAAACGGCCATTTGGACCACAAAGGCTCATATCAGCCTTCCAGCTTTCACTTTCTCCTTTAAATAACCAATGATCAATATTTATTACATATATAATGCAAGTCACGGGGAACTCCGGAAGGAATTATTAATTTGACAATGCATATTTAATTATAATTATTGTATTGGTCAATTGGGGCCTTGGCGTTAAATAATGTAGCGGGGATGGGAGGAAGTTATTTATGAAATGGTTAAATTGAGGAGATTCGAAAGACCCATAAAACCCTCCTTGACCTACCCAAACGACTCAAAGTTGAATAAAATCCCTTTCTACTTGGAAAGTTTGGTTCCCGTCCAGATTGACATAATGAGGAGGGACAGAGGGAAAGGTTTGGATTTGAGTCGAGGGAACTGTAACTTGTAGTTTTCCCTCTATTGACTCTTTGATTCCTTTAGCCTTTAATGAAATGGATTTTTACCGCCATTCCCCGACGGCTCTCGAAATATGTCGAAATATGCAAAGAGTGCACAATGGGCGAATTTGTCAATTAAGAGACTTTGAGGGAGCTTGGTGGATGAGGTTTTTATGACCTAGCCACTCTTCACATTTATGGGCGACAGGTCGGATGGAGGTAAAGGGTTTCATTTAAATTAATTAGTCCTCAATGGACGAGTCCGAAGGGAGATTGAAGGTTGGCGAGGTGCCACGTGGCCCTTGGCTACCACCGAGAGGCTAATTGAGTTGAGCGGGGGGAAAAACTGGGCCATTATGATATTAAGGAACGGAGATCAAACGAGATGGGGATGAATGGATCTTCTAATGAAATTCAGACCATCGGTATTCAAATGGGATCGAAGGTTCCATTAGAGTCGGGCAAACAAATATTGACCGGGTCTTCTTGGGCAAATAGAGCCCGGGAGGAGAATCATCTCTTATTTAACCAAGGAATTGACTAATGACACTCGGGTGAATCGCCACCTTCCCCGGCTCATTAACCGCTCATTTCCCTACAGGGCTGCGGAGGAATGGCCCACGTGACCTTCTTCGGCCTCCTCTCCTTCTTCCTCTCAGTCAGGTAAGATCTCCAATTAATCCTCCATTCCTCTCAAGGGCCAAGGGAGAACAATTGCGGGGCGGAAATGGTTTTCCCCATTTCCTCTTAATTGAGTCTTGGGTTCCTGAGGCGGCCAATGAACAATCTCCTCTCGTTTCAGAGCTGACTACAGAAGCAACGATCATCGAAACGTCTCCGAGCTTTTGGACAATCTCCTCAGCGGCTACGACAATAGCATTCGACCAGACTTTGGAGGTGTGTTGGAAATTTTTACAATTAGCCCTAATAGTAAGATATGTAATAACTATTTATAGTAGATCCTGATAATGAAACGCGAGCGATTAAAACAATTGAATTTTCCCTAAAAGTTGGAAACACTCACACGATATAATTGCATAATAAATAAACATAGGAGCGTACGTGTGAATGGGATTTATTGAATAACTACATTTGCTCTGATTCCTTGTGTGAATGTTGCATGAGTCTCAATCGCGTGCGATTCCCAAATTAGGAGACCGTTGAAAGAGGATGGAAAAGGAATCTCCCACAAGTGGAGTGCCATTGAAGGGGGATTATGAGCTCCAGACGAAGCAATCAGGGAGCGAAATTAGTAAATGAGCTTAAAATTCCCCCTCCCCAATCCGCCTTTTGACAAATCGTTAAATTGGAAATTTCCCACCTTCAACTTATTCACTCCACGCACCACCTTTGAAGAATGTGCATGTGAATTCCCATTCAATAATTCATCAAATCCAACCAATGATTCGAATCCGCCGTTCAATTGTGAACAAATTGCTAAAAACGGGCCAATGGAAGATTATTATTATTATGAGTTTATTCATCAAGAAGGTTATTGGTTTTGTTACAATTATTACAATATATGTTATGATGATAAAGGAAGTTATGTCCTATTACAAAATAGGTAGTTCTATAACCCCCTAAAAGTTAAAAATAATTACAAATTGATATACAATAAAACTAAATTATAGATATAAATCAACTAAAATTAGAGAAATATATATTTAAACTTAAGTAAGAAATAAAGATTAAAGTTAATAGAAATAAATTATTGGTTTTCTAAAAGATATCCATAAACTTTCGAAGAAAATTGTATATAATTAATATCACAATCAAACCTTTTTAAGGTATTGTTCCAAATTTGAGAACCTTTATACTTAAAGGGTTTTTCTCCATAAATATTTTTAGGTGTAAACATATGTATACTAAAAAGTTAACGGGTAGAATGATTATGAATATTAGAGTTAGATAAAAAATAATCCTTAAAGTAGGGAGGACATGTAATAGAGTTTAAGAGTTTATACAGGTAGCAATAGAATTTTATATACAAAATTTTAATGCTTAACCACCCAAGGTCTTCTTTTAACCTATGTGATATAGGATCATTTTTTTGACATTTAAAATTAAACTACCAATGGACTTTTGATATTTACTAGCTATTTTTAGGACATTATTATTAGCTGACTCTCATATTTCTATAGCATAATATAATTTAGGTAAAATGACCGAATTACATAATTGTTTCAATTGATCTGGATTTAAATAATTTTTAATGGCAAAGAGATTCTTATATAATGAACACATCTCTTGATAATTTTGTAATATGAAGTTTTCAAGTGCATGTTGAGTCAAAGACGACACCTAATATTTTAAGTTCAAAACTTAAATCAATAATTAAATTATTATTTACATAAATCTTAACATATTTCTCTTTCACTAGGTTTACATTAAAAGGTGTACAAAAACTATAAACTCAAACTTATCCATATTACACTTTAGTAAATTTTTCTCAAACCATGAAAATAAATTATTTAAATCCTCGGTTATATGAGTAATATATTTATCCACTTCACTAGTTTTACATGAAATCATCAAATAAGTATCATCTGCATAAGAAATCAATTTACAATATTTGGTTATATTAAACATGTCACCAGATTGCACAAATTGTAGAGTTTCCATACCAAACCCCGAGAACCAGTTGTCTGAGATTCCCAATAGCCTTAGCTTATTAAATAGAAGTATTCTATCCAATGATGCAAATGCACTGGAAAGACCAATTGCAAAAACAATTTTACACTGGTCAATGTTTGAATAAAATCAAACACTCAATAAACAGTGAGTTGTATTATGATATTTCCTAAATCCAAATTGGTTAGGGTTTAAAATAATATTCTTTTCAATAAAGTTGGTAAATTCATTATTTCATCTATTTTACACATTAAGTACTCTTGATAAATTAGACGAAGTTGTTTCAACATTTGTGGATTTTGTACTTTTGGAATAGGAGTAATTTTATTAATTTTCCATTCATCAGGATATGCATTAGTTAATCTAATAGAGTTAAATAAATCGATTATTGCATCACTTACGTTCGGTATATAGATAATTATGTTAAGTAATTTCATGCTGAAGCCTGTAAAGTCTTGGTGAGAGTCCTTTCTTTTTAAAGTTTTCCATGCCTCAAAGAACAACCATTTACTAATTTTACCATATATCTAACATCCATTACACTAGTATCATATTCAACTTTTGTGATTTCTTCTAATGTCGGATTAATCAACTGACTAAAATATTTATTAATTTCTTCAACTGTGAAATTTAAATCACTTATACTATTAGCACCGCGCATTTTTTTAATGCAGTTCCAAAATCTCCATTTTTACTTTGCTTTGAAAATTACATTTTTGGTCGTTATTTATGGCTTGTCTTACATTTTTGTTCAATTTTTTGTATTCCTTCTTAACTGATTGGTTCTTTTTTTAGTTTTCTGTACAATTTATTACGTGATTTTATAAGTGATTTTGTTTGAGCGGAAAGTGTAATTTTATTATTAGAATGGCAAACTTTATTAATGTAAGGACAGTATTTATCGATTATAGAAAGGACATTTATTTTAAACTTAACCATTTTTCATTTATACAATTTAAGTCTAATGAATTTAAATTCAAATCCGTTCGTGAAAGATCATTAACCCTTGATAGCACATACTGATGACAAGTGTCAACAAGCTCAGATAAATCAATATTTTTATCCGATTTTCCTTAAATTTAAAATCTTGGGAATTTCATTTCAATATCAGATTTTTATAATCTACATTTGCGAAATCTCTTTGTAAGTAGTACTTTTTGGTTAATTTTATTTTTACTTTAACAATATTAAACTGAATAATGTTATGGTCGGAGTATGAAGGTTGTACATTTAAATTTTTAATTGAATCGGAATTATTAAAATAGGAATATCGGAATTATAGTGAATAGAAGATCAATTATATTATTATTTTTAGTAGGAGTTGAAATTAGTTGAGAAAAGCCTTTATTTGTGAATTTCTGTAATAAGTTATAACTAATTGAATTAATTATTCTTATATTCAAATTAAAATCCCCAATTATGTATTTTACTAAATTTGGATCTTTACATGAGTTTAGGATTAAAGAATACTCTTTAAGATGTTGCAAACTTTTTGTTGCTGATGGAGAAGAATATATACAAGAAAGGTTAAAACTTTTTTCAAATTTACTTTTTACGCTGATTGTAAGCATTTGAATGTTATTAACCGAAATGACAGATAAATCGGGAATTATATTATCTGTTCGGTCTTGTCTTAGTACAATTAAAATTATTAATATCTGGTATTTTATGTTTCATTCTCAACCAAGATTCCGTACAACATAGGATATCAATATCTTTATTATATAAAAGTAATAATAATTCATTAAAGTTATGAGAGAAAGACAGTTTAAATACGCTAAATTGAAACTTTTTAAACAAGTATTTTTTTTATTTTTGGCTTACATATTCGGTTGTGATGAATTATAGGTGATTGTCAATTATCTTCCATATCCGAAAATAAAGAAGGGTTTTTTGTGTCGTTTTTGTTTTTTACATTTTTCTGACTTCTAATCATAATATTTGAATTGCTGGTTTTTGGTAGGTTTCCTGAATATTCTGGTTCATTTGTTTGATTTGCGAAATTGCAATTTATGGTTTGAGAAGTCGGGACAAATTGGAAGGTTTCATTTTTTATTTTGCATATAATTGACTTTTTGAATTTTTTCGGACGACCAAGAGGTCTTTTGCCATTTTGTTTATATTTGGATCTCTTTCCATCCTTCCTTTCCCTTCATCACGTTGCAATTTTATCAAGTTAGGTTTCATCTTTATGATCCCTATTGATGGTTTGAGACCTTTGTAGTTTGAAATCACTGAGTTTTTGATGAATTCATTTGGGTAAAATAAGCGAATTGGACGAGAAGAATCATTTTTCAAACCTCCAGTTCTGGACCATTTCAACTTTTGTTCTGGATATATTTTCTTGAGGAAATCTTCAACTTCCCTACCTGTGTTTTCTTCAAAGCCGTATATAATGGAACTTAATTTCCTTCTCTCCCTTTTGTCAAACTCATTCTTTTTCGATCAAAGTTGATATTTTTGCGACAGTTTGCTTAAGGAAGGTCATTTAATTTTCATTAGCCACAAGATGATTTTCGAAGGAATTCAAATTTTCCCTTGCATTTTGATTACTGGTAACCACAGTTTGGGTAAGATTTGATATCATATCCATCATCGTTTTCGTTTCTTCTTTAGACATTGTGTATTTATTAATTTAGATGGTTTTTCACTAAGATTTTTATGAGTCACAGTGTTAATATTAGACAAAATAGAGGATTAAGCAGTAAAAAATAAGATTATGATAATAACTTTTACTAGATCCTCCAAATTACCGCAAAATCTCATTACCGCGGTTGCGGTAAATACAGTGATAATTTAAAATTTACCGCGATAATATTACCGCATATTTATATATGTAGTATAAATTTAAAGTTCTATATGCTTATTTAATATAATATATGCGTAAATAAAACAGGAGTGTTACGATGATTTTACTGAATGTTGTGTTATGGAAATAATCATTAATGTTTTCTTATGTGTAAAACTAAAATGTAAGTTCTAGTCTTTTTATAAAACTCAAGTAATCAGTCCTATTTTAATAAACGTTCCAATTTCTTTTTACGATTTGACCTTTGACCCGTTCATTTTCACCCAAACTTTGAGCCAAAATATTGTGCCGAAACAAGGAGATGTAATTTATGATTATTTGGTATAATTGGTATTCATAATATTGTTTTAAAATATTTATCTGCCATAATTTTAGACTTTTTTCAAAAGAAAAAGAATATACATGTTCATTTTAAAATGGTTTCTTTTTAAAGGGTTATTTAATAATGCAATTTTTGACAAACTTCATACAATGGCGTTATCTGCAATGAATTTAATTAACCACCTGGCCTTTTATAAGCATTTTAAATGATGTGAATCCAGAGAAATATTATTCATCCAGATAATTCTCATTATCTTTAGATGAACGATTCTGATTTAGAGACGATAAATTTATATAACTGATGCTTATGACATTATGATTGACTACTTTAATGAATCAATTTGAAATTATAAAAGTCAATCCTTTTAAATATTTAAATTAGGATGAACAAGATGGAAAAACATCATACTTAAGTTTAATACAGCAACGCGGTATTACCGCTAGCATCAATACCACGGTGCGCGACTAGTGCTTGCGGTAATACCGCTGCGGTTGGAGGCCCTAACTTTTACATATATTGTATTGAAATATAAAAAGTAATTCTATGATGGGTTGGGTGAATTTAATCTTAATCCCTTAGAGTGAAATATTATGTTCGTACAGTACCGCAGTTAGGCTGAGACTGTGATTGTGAGATTTAACCATAGGGGGAAAGAAAGTAATTAATAGCCACACTTCATTATCTTGAATCCAACGAGCGGGGAATGAATTATGCAAAAGTCCATTTAGTGATTGTGTAAATAACGGTCAAGTTCGTGCAGACGTTGAGTTTAAACGGGGATTAATCGGGAGGAAAAGGTTTTAGATCTCTCACACAACCTTTATGATCTTTCCTAAACAAAGGTCTGGAGGCTGAATCTCGCGAAGGGGTTTAAAAGGGGGATTGATCCGACCTGAGCTCGTAATCATATCTTGATCATCAATCAATTATCGATTACGAGGGCTGGGTTAATGAAAGGGAATCCTCTCCCATTCATTCCCTCATTTCCCTCCCGATTCTATCAATTTCTCCCGGCCCGCCCGGGTATTTGAGATCATCTCCAAACTTCCCCTTCCATTATTCACTTCTCAAATCTTGGACGGCCACTCGTCCTCGCGACTTTTAAATTGGCCAAAGGGGAATGAAGAAGGTGAAAGAGGAAAGTTTCCCCTCCCACATTCAACATCATTCAACCCCTTCTTTTTTTCATGAGGAACTCCCGGCCCGAATTTAGGCAAACAATCTTGTAAGGGAATCCTCAATGGAGAAAATTGAGATAGCATTCCATTAGGAAGGACCATACATCACACTTTTATGATTTCCTCTTTACACATGAGATCCAAATTCTACCCATCTTCCCCTAACCAATTCGACCCACAAATCTTGACCTTAATGGCACTTGGACAAATCTCGGATCATTATGAATCTTCGGGTCTTTAAACTTATTAGACCCATTTCCATATACCACATATAATAACTATTTCAATCTCCATATGTAAAATGTGTCATAAATATTTTCCTCGAGCTAAATCTTCATATTTATACATAAATAATACATTCAAGTAATATAGTAGTTTCCCCATTTAACAGATGTGTTCATTGTTGAAATTTTTGTATGGTATACATAAGTATGTTGCCATTTTTGTATACTCTATTCCTCATATGTACTCTATGGGATTTTAGTATATGTCACAATGAGCACATAAATATAATGATATAGGATTATAATTTATATAAGTATTGTGAATACTACAATAGTGCTTTTTGTATTTGATCGCAAGTTTATTTTATTTTCCACATCTTATTAGACAGTTATAATTCATTTTTATGTGAATTGCATATTAGATATTTTATTTTTTTCAGGTCCGCCCACAGTTGTTGAAATAGACATAATGGTGAGGAGCATGGGCCCAATTTCGGAAATGGACATGGTAAGTCTTTTTCTTAACAATTAACTATTTTGTATTATATAACTAGTCTCATGTAGGAAGAGTTAGTCGCTTCATTATAATTAATATTCTTATTTAAGAAGATGAAAAGGGATAAAAGTTGAAAAGAAGTAGTTTGAGAACATCTCAGTTGTCACTTCAACTTTGATCAATTTTTGACTCAACTTTTTTTGGATGGAGAATGAAGTGTGTGAGAAGTTGGGAACTCCTTCCTTTCAACTTTAGAATCCTTCCAATGTGGAAAGATTGGTTGAGAAATGGAAAGATTCAAAGACTTCCAAATTTCCAATAATTTATTCTCCATAATCTTCCACACAATTGTATTTGTAATTCATCTCCCAAATGAGAAGATTTTTTCTATATTTAATTCCCCCTTTTCTTCACTCGATGATTATTTTTATTGTGGAATTATTCATTAAAGTGTGGGAGTTAAAAACCCTTTTAATAAATATATCCTTATCTTAATGCCCATGTTCGGAGATTTGAAAATGCCGTTCGGTTTTCTTAGATCGAACGTGTCAATGAAGGAATAGACAATATGAAAGATTGAATCCAAATGATTTTTACCAAATCCGCCTTTTTTTATTTCTCAAGAGACTCTATTATGTTCTAATCTTTCCCTTTTGTTGCTTCTGCCCTTTCTCCACCTTTGGATGATGGAAAAGAATTTAAGTCTCTTGTTTGCAATTTTTCATTTCTCGAGGGGCCAAGGGAATAAGGTGGGAATGCAGAAACGGGGTTTAATGTTTCTCTCCTTTCAAGGACTATGTTCTCGACTGTTATTTCCGTCAAAGTTGGCTCGACGAGCGTCTGTCGTACAATTCAAATGAGAAAGGAACCCTCGCTCTCTCTATTTCAATGCTCGAAAAAATTTGGAAACCTGATACGTATTTTTATAATGGGAAACGTAATTAAACTTATTCAATCATGAATTCAAGGAATTTTGTCTGAGATATATTTTATACATTTTTATTTACATTAAAACTAATATATATTCTTTTATTATTGCATTAAGAATCTTATTACTGGTATTTTTAATAAGCCATTATTTTCATTAATATATTGTAGAATCGTACCTTCACACAATAACGACGCCAAATAAATTCGTCCGACTTTCAAAGGATGGAACCGTTTTGTATTCTTCGAGGTTTGTTTTTATATTTTTATTAATTGTCTTTAAATATGAGATTTAATTTACAACTGCCTTAATTTCTGGATTTCCAGATTGACAGTCAAAGCGAGTTGCCGAATGAATCTTGAAGCTTTTCCAATGGATACTCAAAGATGCCCGTTAAAGTTAGGTTCTTGTAAGTGAAGTTCCACACTTGGATTCAGCCATCTCAAATATCCATACTTTGAACCAAGTGCCGTTTTATTCTTCACCCAAAACCCATTTAAAACTATATTTATGAAATTAAGTAAAGTTTGGTTCATGTCCATTTATGCAGTTAATTGAGTCACAATGATGAAAGGAATGTTTAAAATTGATGGGCCTTCAAACTGGGAGGGATGGAATTTCATACAGAGATTGTTAATTTAGGGAATCTCATTAGGAGTGAATTAATTTCTTTGAGTGGCTGGAGGGAGGGAATTGAAAAGGTATTGGAACCATGTTGGGAGGGAACGGCGAATTGAAAGAAATCCCCTCAAAAGGAATCCAATAAGGAGAGTAATTAAGGAGTGAATTCTTCTCATTCCCCAGTTGGCTACACCACCAGCGACGTCGTCTACCGTTGGAACATCAATCGAACCGTCAACATTGCTAATGATATGAAGATGTCTCAATTTGATTTGATTAAAACACCGTCTGGAAACGCTACCGAAGATATGAAATCAGGTAAACCTTTTTTTATTTCTCCCATCATCATTCCCTCAACAATTTCAAATCAAGATACTTTTTTAATCAATAAGGGGCATTGACCATAGAAGCACAAGTATACCTTTATGTATTCAACGTCAACCATATAATTCTCCTGTCATATTTTCCCGTTAAATCTCAAGTAGTCAATAAATGCGTTGAAGTATTATTTTTGCATAAATACTATAAAATATTATATTTATTCTGCAGTATACGTTTGTATATAAAAACATACAAGGGATTTCCAACTAACTCAAAATGAAAAAAAGTTATCTATATGAAGGGAAATCTTCATTTTTTGAACTCAATTGGAAGAAATTTCTTCAACTCATAAAAAGAGTTGAGAGAAGGCACGTATTGGAAATATCCAATGAATCCATGTGGGAATAAGCGAGACAAATAAACGTAACAATTTCCTTTACCAGAGATCATTCAAAATTTATTCTTATGTAATACGATTTGTATTCGGGCGACCAAGCATTAACCTCATAATAAATGCATGGTGCAAACCTCTATGTACCTAGTATTATAGAATATATCATATGGTTATATAATCACTGGTTATAATCATGCTATTGTAAATAAATACACTCGAAAATATTTAATGGTATATGTATGTAAAATGGAAATATAATAGAAATGAAAAAATAATACAAGTTAATAAATGTGGACATATAAATAAAATACAAAATAAATTTTTTGTGCTTTAGATGAATATTTAAATAAAGGGACACACGTCTTGTATTATTTATGATTCCTAATGCATGCTAATTGACAATGAATATATTACTCGACAATATTTTAATTATGTAATTGTCTAAATGATGTTTGTTTGATAGGAGAAAGGAGCATTTTGGAAGCGTCTTTTTATTTGAGAAGACACACGGGATATTTTCTTCTCCAAGTTTACTTCCCCTGCATTCTCCTAGTGGTGGTCTCATGGGTAGGATTTTGGATCAACAGAGAAAACACCTCTGACAGGGTTACTTTAGGTAATAAAATTTGATAAAATCAAATTAATACAAAAATTAATATTGGGAAAGGGTTTTCCAAGTATTCTACAATAATTCTCTAAATGGTTTACTAAATCTGTTCAAATATAATAAAATGAAGTTATGTTCAGTATATACACTTTATCTCTACTGCACTATATTATGCATTATAAGGATATGTGATATTAGTATATTCACCCATAATGCTATATAGTACTATACCATTAATATAGCTACCTAGACAGTCGAATAGGATAAGAGTAGATATACTTATAAATACTTATAAAATAGTTGAGTGAATGTGGAAAGTGAAAGTCTTTTGAACTTTTGAAGTTTTTAACAGTTCTTAATTAAAAATGTTCATAGAATTTGGATAACCCTTTTCGGCAGAATGGCAAGGGGCGTTAAAGTTTTATCTTCCTTCGTCATACCCGAAGAAAAGCATTTCTGCCGGAACGGGTGGAGATTTAGAAACGAGGAGTGAAATTAGGCTGGAATTCAAAAGACCCCAAGTTTCTTGTCATTACTGTGGGAGTTGAACCGCGAGTCAATTTGACAGTTTATTAACCAACTTTTATAATCTTGTAATCCACACTTCCACATACACCTTATCCAAAGTCCCAATGTTTTAAAGGTGCCATTCAAATTACAATTCCCCATCAGGATCCTTTCTAAATCTACATTCTTCACCTTCGCACATTGTCAAGTTCAATTTAAATGAAGGTTTGAATGAATGTTTAAAGACTTGGATAGTAAATGGGGATTTGTTTTTCAGGAGTTACGACTGTCCTCACAATGACATTTCTCGGGTTGGAAGCTCGAACGGATCTTCCCAAAGTACCTTACCCGACTGCACTCGACTTTTTCGTTTTCCTCTCCTTTGCTTACATTTTTGCAAGTATTCTTCAGGTATTTCACACATTATTTTCATAATATATCAATTGTTCTCAAATGACTCAATTTGATATTCACATTCTTATCCCATTATTATTAATATGACCTCAATGAATGGGGAGATCTGCTACTATAAAATTGAAAATAATTAATGAGTATAGTAATTGATAATTAATTACTCTGATAACATCTAGTTTGCCATTGTTCATTATTATACCAAATACGGGTCTGGAGAAGTGTACTTTAACGATTCCGATGACGAAGACGAGTTAGAAGAAGGAGACATTTCCATTGTAAAGAACCTTCAAAAATAACCATCATAAAATATAGTGATTTTCATAAATTGGTAAATGTTCAAATATAAAATTGATGAATAATGCTTTAATATTTGGTCACAGGAAGGACGAGATTTGTCGGATGCTCCGATGTCAATAATCGGCATGCCTCGGCTGAACAATGGTGGCATGGGACAGCGGAGGGGTTCAGGCATTTCCGCCCCCGACATTCGGGAATTGAATCGGAGCGGGTCGGAGGGATGGGATAATTGCAGTAAAGACAAGCGTTTCCGTCCAAGTTTCGACTTGGACAGCATCAACTCCGTATCGAACGTTGACCGATTCGCGAGGGTCTTTTTCCCCGTGTCTTTCTTGGCCATCAATGTCTTCTATTGGTATTCCTATCTCAATCATTCTTCCTCCAAAATCAATTAGATCAAATTCCTCACCCATAATTTATGTGACAACACATTGAATGGTTCAATATATTCACGTCTTTAATCTCAATCTCCTTTGGTTCTCTCCACTTGGATGAGAAAGGATACGGAAATTTATTGAATCAGTGAATTGATAATTTCGTTCAATAAAGAAATTGTGTGCGTGTACTTGGAATACTTCGCTGTGTACCTTGTTGAATCTCCCTTGATTTATCTATTTGGTTCGCAATTTGATACGCAAGAATGTGCTTTCATAGATTTAATTGGGTAGAAGTGAAAAGAGATTATTATACAAAATATTTATAGTCAAATCAACTCCTATGGTGTCTAACAATAATCATCATATTACTCAAATAATCCCCATGACTCATTCCATGTATGACCTAACCAAAATGTAATAATAATTTATATATAAATTACTTAAATAGACGAACTTAAATTCATTCCAATTTTCATATTATAAGGTAATTTGTCTTACCTATAATTATTGGTTAATATTAAATGTAAACCTTGAATTTGTATTCTATGTCAAATGACATTAATTGTTAATTAAGAATTCCAATTGTGACATTCTCTCTTATCTTATTACCATTCTTCCTTGTTCAAACTATGCTTAATTCACATTCAATCTTTACGTGAGTTTGAACAAATATAATTAACTTTATCATAATGTCATTTATTACTTAAATGTTATATTATTACGAATATTTAATTGTTAAATATATTTATGTGTAACGTTACATTATTAATTGTTTTAATGTTACGCATAATAAAAAATATATTATATTATACGAAATATTACATACGAAATAGCAAATTAAACGTAATCTAATATACAAAAAACCTAAGCTCACTACTCTCTCAAACATTAAATAAAAGAGAACAATTTAATAAGTATTATAAATGGATATTATGGAATATCGTAAAATTATTGTTATCTAGTATTAACATTAATAGATAAATATATTAAAATACTAGACAATTATCTCAAAAGTTAGAATTAATAAAAGAGTGGATTTTGGAATTAACAAATAAATGTTTATAAATCAATTCATTTATTTCTTGCTAAAACACAAAAATTTATTCATTAATAATATTCATCATGATTTTATCAATTTGTAATTAATTTTATAGAAAAATGAATGTATTTTATACACAACATGCATCACTAATAATATAAAGGTAAAATTGGTAACGGTTTTTGCGAAAATGAGCAACCATTTGACTAAAGTCTACCACATCATAAAAGGAAATTTGAAAGGGATAATACTCTTATTCTTTTGCTTATCTTTTTCTTTGATCTTTCACTTTTTAACTTCTCTATAAATATTTAAAAGTGCTTTGGATCAAAGCCTTTGTAATCGCAATTATTTTTCTAAAGCTCCCATTTGCCATATAAAACTAGATAAAATTAATTGATGCTTTATCATACTAAATATAATTTCCCAAGTAATGTTTAACATAGTTTCTGTTTGAACTCGAGTTAAGTAAACTGTCTTTATTTACTCTTCAACAAACATGCTCGTTACTGTCAACCTTGAAGGTTAATTTATTTCATTTAATCTACATATTCTATAATAATTATATATCATAAAGTCAAGAAAATAAAATTAGATGTTTTCATTAAAGGACTCGTCGTCCCTGGTGGACTTCAAGTGACGATTGATGAAGACAAAACAGTTCAAGATCTCATCAATCTTTTTTGTGAATCTACGGTATGATTTCAAATAAGGAATTCATACGATCTGTTGGTAAACACAATTAATTATTTACGTCGTTTGGATAATTTCAGAACATTGATGTGAGCGATGATTACATCATTGCCAACCACAAAGGTGATGAGCACATAGGAACATTGAGAATTGCTGAGTTCCACATTGAAAACGACGAAACTCTTTACATCATTTCAAAAAGAAGTAAATAGACAATTATAATTAATCAAGTTAATGGAATAAATTTAAATAACCCTAACGCATTTATTTTGAAGGCCTTGGACCTGAACTCTTCAATTTTTTGAACTGGCAGCTCATCGCTCTTTCGGCTTTCTTAATTGGAATTTGTGGAATTTCTGGATGCATTTATTCTCATTTCTTCGACGTTCACACTCCCGATAATGTAAGTTGACCTTTAAAATCCCCAACCCAACCACTAAGCATGACCCTTAAATATGAAATGGAAAATTCAGATTAATTCATCAATTTTATTTGTCAGTTGTTAAAAGTACAATTGTAATACAAAATCCACCACGTAGATTAATATTTTTGCATTGACTTAATGGCTCAATGAGATTACGACGATTTAATACTTGAATAATATGGCAATCAGGAGATATGGGGACAACAGAATATTAATTGACATATTCCCCTGGGCACTTCATTTAAAATCAACCTTTTAAATCTTTCAAAGTTATTTTTATTTGTTTGTTGTACAGGGGTTAACTTATTAAAATGTAGTTATATTGCTAATGGATTAAATAGCCGTCAAATGTAAAATCAAAGAATCAGCGTTTAAATTACTTGAGAAGTTGGCACAGTTGGGAGAACTTTGGGTTACGAGCTTTTATAGTATTTTGTATCTAAATTTAATTTTTTTAATTGTTCCTCGATCCAGGGGACGAATTTTGGTACATTGACATAAACTCCGGGAGTTCCTTTCTCCCCACAACCAATCCCCCAAGCCACGATCCCGAATTGAGCATAATAATTAGAATTGGGTAATTTGCACACGAGCGGCGAACCTCCGTCGCCCTGCAAAAATAATTGTTAATTAAATTCCTGGTCTTTGCAATTTAATTAACTTCCCAATCAAGCAAATAGAATTAGATTTTTTTGATTAATCTTTACCCTGCATGTGTCTCGTCCTTCTTCTCCTCCTGCACAAACGAAAGAGTCGTGAAGTTTGAAATAAGGGCCAAGTCGAGTTTGTCTTAAAGACGATTGACACGTGTCATGCGGGACAACTGGAACTCCAACGCGTTTCAAAATTACTTGATATTTCCCTTCAATTCCTATAATTGTTTAAACAGAGAGATGTGAAAATCCTGAGTTAATTTACTAAACATTATTATTTTCAATATATTCTCATTTTACCATATTGGTCTTTTCCCCATCCTGAGGCAAAGCAACGTTGGCCATCAAAATTGATATTTGGCGGGGGGAGACAGATGGTATCTACATTGGGAGCGATTTTGACTTCTTCGTCCAGAATGAGCAAAGCCACGTCATTGTACAAGGCCCCAGAGTAATAATTCTCATTTTGAATAATCTACAAATGAAAAACCAATTCCTTATTTAATCAAAGTTGGCCGTTAATGGGATATTTTAATGGTTGGATTCAATTGATTTAATTACCGTTGTCACATATTTATCTTGATGGGGATACAATTCATCAGGAGTTTGAGTGTCCCATTCTCCAAGACGAACTTTCAGCTCTGACTTTTTCTTCCTATGAAATAATTAAAAACAAATTTTTAAAAATCCGTTCATTTTTCAATTTATAAAATCTTAAAAGAAAAGGGTTTCTTGAAAGGCTGGTTAATTCGTTAACGAGAAGTTTAAAGAACATTTGGTCAGACTGTTGATCTTACCCGTGAACACAATGTGCGGCAGTGAGGACGACTTTTGGATGAATTAAAGATCCTCCACATAAGAAGATGTTGAGCGGGGGTTTGTCTTCTTGTTTTTCTTGTCTTACGATGGCCGCCATCCACGGAAATTCTCCAAATTGAGCTTCTCCATCTTGAGCTCCAGTGATTCTGAATCCCACACCTCCGACATTTCTCTTCCCGCAAACTGAATGGTTCCGAGGGATTGGCGCCTCTGTCGGGAGTGTGTCCTTCATTTGCTAATTAATACATAGTTAAAATTGAATATCAAAATTTAAAAAGCCCTTTTGTTGGTTCAATGTAATATCCACTAACCTACGATATAATTAAATGTAGGTACTTGTTAAAAGTAACTCACTTTGCAACAAATTTCCAAGTAGTGGTTGCACGGGGATCCTTGGTTGCTCCCGCCCTTTCCCAAACGGATGTCAATGACGCCCTCACCATTGTCGATCACTCCCCCCTTGTCCACTTTACAAAGGAAGTAATTGACACAGGAGCATTGGTCCGAGGACTCGTTTTGTTTGGGAAGTAACTCTATGGACTCTTGGGATTCGGAATTGACCGGCGCTTCGACTGCAGGGCTGAAGGCCTCATTGGAACTTTCTTCTTTGCTCACACCTTGCACAGCTTCGGTGTTTTCTTCCTCGTCCGGGACACCTTCAGGGTTTTTGTAAAACTCATCAATGAGATCTTTGTCAGTCTCTTCATCTTGCGGTTCGATTGCTCCAATGGTCGAGACGAGGAGGAGGACAACAAATACCTTCACCTTCTAAACAACCAAAGTCATTTATTTCAGAGGGAACTTCCAATTAGTAATTCATAAATAATATATTCACAGTCAATTGAAAATAACAATGGGGATGATAAATGATTCGATTCTTATCCTCTTCATAGTCTCGTTTTTATACTTTGGCACAAGTATCAGAAGGATTCTTAGAATTGACTCTCCTTATATCCTATATGACAAATGCCTTTATAGCTCCAAGAAGCAATATAGCCTAAGGTGCATTAATGCAGGATTCTTCTTTTTTTTCATTTGGTCATTGAAAGATTTCAATGAGAACGTTTTTTTTTGTTTGTAATACATTGAAATGATTTTAAGTCTATGAAATTGAACTTGATGTATCCAACTGGTTTTTTCCTAGCAAATCCTTGTAAATCTTCATTTCGTTGTACTTTAATATTTAAAGACAAAACTTGATTTAATAAACACTGCTCACACTTAATTTATTTAAATATTTTAACTATTTTACAAACTCGCTATGTTTAATTAAACTCCTGCTTTTTATTAAACTATCTCTCACCATAAGAATAAATATTAATAATAAGAGGAGGAAGTTAATCAATTAATTTGGTTTTCTTATAAAACTTATATAATTATGTTTAGTGTATAGTATTTGCGTGTCTGAATGTCCCTTTGTTGTGAGGTTGAGTGGGAAGTTGAATGGGGAAGGTCAAGGGGAATTTACCATTTTGTGTCCCGTGGAGTCGGGTTTCAGCGACGGTGAGTCCGAGTGCGTCGCGATCTCAATGGTTTGATGTGGTCGGAGAAGGTTCAGCCCACACACTTGACGTCAACTCTTGTGCCTCGGGAGAGATTGGACGACGAATAGCCTTGGTAATCCCTACACCAGACCAACAATTGTTAGCGTGAGGGCCCAATGGGAGTAATTAACCCCCCTGCAATAGAACAATGCACAAAGAAGGTCTACAACTCCTGAGTCATCCGCTCTACTTCAAACCCCGAATTCCGCTTTTAGCCCAACATTATTAATAATAATGATGGGAAATCCACAACACCTCTCTCTGTCAATTCTGGGGTATGAAAAGCTTTCCAGAGCTTCTTGTAAAGTTAAAAAAGGTTTTTGTCGTAAATGTGGTCTGGGGCTTAGGAAGTTGATGGAAAAGGGAATCACTAAAAAGTTTGTTGAATCACTCGAGTGCCGAATATTACTGAGCTTTATCAACATCTCATTGATCAAATATATAGGGATTAATAATTCACCTAATTGACGTCCTTGAGAGACAAAGAAGTGGAAAAACTCGTATGATCCTATGTATTAAATATCCTCAAGTTTTAATAATTATTGGGTTGTGTATGGCTCATAGGAACCTGCGTACATTGTTTAAATTACTTCACAGGTAATGCTTACATGCTACTCTCATTTCCATGTATTATAGTTTATTAGTGACGAGGGCTTGCCCAATTAAACAATCTTGTTTTTCTCTCGATTATGGAAATGGAGCTCCGAAACTTGAATGAGAAGATGTGATGAAGACAAGGGCCAAAGGACTTGTATTATTTGTATATGGAAATATAATCCCATTTCTTGTAATTCTAACGAGTTATTAATTGAGATTTCTCTTAAAAGTCATTAACAAGGATTTTCTTGGAAATCTTCGTATTGGGCTTTGGGTACAGTGACATGAAATCACACTTGTTTTTCAATATACATAGTTTTCCTTATTTTGGTCTCCGATTTTCCCTTATTTGTAATAAAAGTAAAATGAAGTGGCAAATATGATAAAAATAAATGCTAATAATATTTGTATTTTTATACTGATATAATATATAATATAGGTATGAGGTTATTATATTTATATTATGTACCTTATGGGTATGGGTTATTAAATGTATGGAACATGATTTCAGTATGCCATTGTTTTCGATGCTGGATCAACTCACACGGAAGCGATTCTTTATAAATGGGCAGGAGAAAAAAGGAACAATACTGGAAACGTGTCTCAAGTGGATAGTTGTACCATAAAAAGTACACAGTAAAAAATTCATAATTTAAATGGACATTGGAATATTTAACATTTTTGGTAATTGAATTTTGAAAACAGGAGGGATTTCTTCAATTGATGTCTCCAATGTTTCTTCTTATCTTTCCCCTTGTTTCACCCAAATTTCCAAAATGATTCCTAGTGAGTCTGTTGACCAAACAAGGGTGTTTTTTGGTGCTACAGCGGGAATGCGGCTTCTGAGGTAATTCACCATTATTGGACAATTAAAAAATCAAATCAAAGTCATTCCCAGTTTAAATCCCATTTTGCAAATCCAGAGAACAAAATCCACATTTGGCTGACTCCGTAATGAACCAAACTCGTCAATTTTTCTCTGGTTCTGAATTCAAAGTTGTTGATGAGAACATTGAAATTATTTCTGGAGAAGTTGAAGCTCTAAGTGGTTGGATATCCTCTAATTACCTTCAGCACACTTTCGATTCTCATGTATTAATTTCCTTTTATACCTTATGCTATACATAGTTATTATCATATAATTAATTGATCAAACATTATATATTTTCCCATTAAATTCTTAGATTGTGGAAGTTATTAGAGTAATATGATAATTAGTAATACGAGGTGATGTTAATTATAAATAAAACATATTTTGATTTTTAAATTGAATAGAACGAGAGTTGGGGAGCTTTGGACCTCGGCGGAGCCTCAACGCAAATGTCATTCGAAGTGAAGGAAATTCTTTCGCCGAATGACACAACAACTTTGGAACTGTTCGGAAAAGAGTTTAAAATTGTTCGGAAGAGTTTCTTGTGTTATGGCGTTGAACAAGCTTTCAAAAGATACAGAGCTTTCATTTTACATGTAATATTCATTAAATCGTTTTTACTTTTTTTAATCTGTTAAATATTATTATTAAATTTCTCTATTATATTTATTATAGGAACAGTCAAACGGCAGCAAGGTAGAGATTTCGAGTCCGTGCGAGCCAAAAGGAAGCCAAACTTTCTTAACGCTCGATCAGCTATTGAATTCTCCATGTTTAGCCCAATCATTAGATAAATTCGTAAGTGGTTTAATATTTAATTAACTTTAATTAATTAATTATAATTAAATTTTTTTATTATTTTTAGTGAACTATTATATTATTTACTATTGATGACGTTGTTTTAGTGTAAATTGACATTATACTATATCATAATTTATACTTTTAATGTTTTATAGAACTCCACGAGGGAAAATTTTACATTCATTGGAACTGGAAATCTGAGTGAATGCCAGAGAGTAGTCAAAGTTGTTTTAAGTCAAGACTTTTGTCAAAAGTTCAATCTCACAGATTGCATTGATTCAACAATACTCACGAATCATGGAAAAATTAATTTTTTGGTAATTACATTTGAATCCTATTTATTAATTTATTATTAACAGCATAGTTTTTATATTCATTAACTACCTGTACATAGTTTGTAGTAATCATGAAATTAACTTTTAAAGGCTTTCTCAGTGTATGGTCATGTGATGGATGATTTAAGTCTTGGAAACCATACAAGTCTTGAGATGTACAAAATGAGAGCTGAACACATTTGTTCCCTTGCTTTACAAAACATTTGGGACTTGGAAATCAAACGCTACACTCGTATGGATAAAAATTCAATTACGCGATATAGAATATTGATTTCTCATTAAAATACAATTTCATAAACATTATTATTGAATTACTTTAAATGGAAGAATGAATACAATGAAGTTTAAAAATGAAATGTTGCTTTGTTTTAATGGCTTGCTCAGATTTGGGGTTGAAAATTTGGACTGAACTTTGTTTCGACACTCAATTTGTTCTCACACTTCTCACCGACGTTTACAAATTTGAGACTGAAGAGAAATGGGGGAAAATTCAATTTAGCACAAAAGTAAATTATAATATTAAAATCCCATGAAAAAGTTTAACCTATCAATTTAATTGTTATTCGACTATAATTGTAATATTTAAAATTATTTTTGTAGCTGAATGAAACCAACGTTGGATGGGCCCTTGGGTTTGCTCTGAACAAAAGCAAGGAAATTCCTTCTCTTGGCCCTGTTGCACAAGAAGGAACTACAACTTTCATTCTGCTCCTTATCCTTTTCGTCCTCTTCCTCGGTCTGGCGGTCGGGATTTTCATTAAATCAATGAGACTCCGGATTTGTAATAATACTTATCAAAGGTTGTAAGCCAACCGATCTATCGTGCCTAACGCGCTTCAATAACCCTCACTCCTTTCATATGAATGTTCCTCTTTGTCTTTTGTCTCAACAACGCTGTGCGGGTTTTCCAGGGTCGAATCTCGAATTTTTCAAATCTAACTTTAATACTATTTTTAGACGATTGAGGAGAAGAAGAACGTCATATTAAGCCAAAATTGGTCAAGTCCTCGAATGTATTTCAGCTAATCAGTATACATTGTTCTCAATCATTTACTGTTAAAAAAACAGG
Organism: Neelides folsomi; assembly: GCA_034687125.1. Taxonomy (NCBI): domain Eukaryota; kingdom Metazoa; phylum Arthropoda; class Collembola; order Neelipleona; family Neelidae; genus Neelides; species Neelides folsomi. The sequence continues at coordinate 33,280 of JAQGBZ010000376.1, forward strand.
TATGCCAGAGTGTACCTTAATTTACTGATAAATTAAATCATGTTACAGCTAAACTTGTTTACAACTATTATGTATGTATATGGAAGCTATTTGAGCAGCTTTTAATTTTAGAGCTAAATATTAACTTGTCATTCTTTAAGTTATCTAGGTTTTCGTCCATTGTAATGAAATGTGACTTTTAAAACACCAATTGTTGAGTTTGGTTATAATATGCCATAAAATATCAATTGTTAATTAATAATATTAATAAAGTTACCACTAAAGCCACTAATTAATTATAGAATTATAGTCTGAGTCTGAGTCTCCCGACTCCAAAATACTTATGCTATAAGAGTATTAAATCTATATGATCTTCAAATGGTCCTTTAAAATGCTATACGTCTTGTGATATCTTCTAGTAATCTCTCGCGATATGCTATAAAGAACATTGAGAAGAAATTGTCAATCAAATGTATTCTTTTATTGATTAAATGTAAAGTGTATTTAAATATAAAAACTGTTGATTTTCCAAAAACTGTTTATTCACGAAACATTTATGATTAATAATGCAATAATATCATAACAGTGATGTAATTTCTTAACACAGAAAAGTAACAACTATAATAATTTTATCAATAATTTGAATTACATTAGTTTTTGGTTGAAAGAGAATAAAAGCTAATTGGAAGACCTCCAATTTGCAATCGGCATAAAGTAAAATGAGTACTTGAACATTGATCCTTATATGAAAACATTTAAATTATAATTAATTTTATCTGAGATTAAATAATACGGCCCATAAACGGAATGATGATTTATGAACTCAGTGAACTGCCATCATTAGTTATGCGTGGGTAACTTGGTTTTGGTCCTGAAAGCTGCATCACATGGATCGCACATAAACCCAAACATTGTTTGTATCGGACGCTTAACACACTCTGAAATTTATTATTAAAAATTTATCAAAATACTTATTATTATAATATTTATAATTGCATAAATATAAGCAAACATCATGATATTACTAATTGAGTAATTATATTTAAAAAATCACCTCTGTGAACCCATCTTTCACAAGATCTGCATTCAATATTCTTTTTGTCGTCCACCTTGAGGTGAACTTTAAGGCACATGGGACAGAAAAGCCCCTTCTTGTAAATCTTGTGACAGGAGACGCAGTGGGAGTGAAGATAATACCTCGCCCCTTTCTCACCCTTTTTAAACTGAAAATCCTATTTATTAAAAGATGAAAGGACATGGGATTAATTTCACCTCATGGTGCCATTCGGCAGTTCGATCTTCATCGGACGGCTTCGTCGTTCCACACGAATAACATAAAGAGCAAACCCGGCAGTGCCATCGCCCAATTGGAACTTTCCTCAGACCAACGCAGTAAATGTGATAGCTGCAGAAAGTAAATTTTTACAACTAGGTCCTAACAAACCATTTCAACTTACCCTCGATCACATAAATCGCAAAAGAGCATCTTGTCTTCATCAGCTGGGTCGTTGCACTCGATACAGTTTTTACAATCAGTACATTGCCAATTGTATTTTTTGATAAAGGGAAGCATATCAATGGAAAGCTCCAAACATGTAGGATGATCTTGAAAGAAGATTAAAATTCAAATAATCCATTTCAAATATTAATGTGATTGAATTAATTTGAAGTTTGATAAAAGCATAAATCATGGAATGATATTAAAATGAGAATTTTTCTTACTCGGTGTGTCACATTTTGTACAATGGAGCAATATTTCCGGGTTTCCGTCTCTGTTTTTCCTCGAATCTCCCTCACAAGTCCTGCACATCACTCCGTTGTGGAGTTGGTGGCCGTTGGGAATGTCGATCTCGTCCTCGTCCGAGGAGGAGGATGTCCTGGGGAAAAAGAGAGGTCAGCCCGGGGTTACTACTGGGGAGTTGAGAGTCGGAGGAGGAAAAGGGCTCACGAGGAAGAGTCGGACGACGACTCGGAGTCGTCTGAATCTGAAGATGCCTCCGACTCGTCAACATGGTCGTAGTCCTGCGGGAGAAGGGGCCCGTAGCTCACCGTGTTCAGAGGAAGATACTTCAGCTCTGTTGGCGTGTAGCTAGACGAGAGAATGCTGAAGGGGAGTTTGGCTAAGGGAGTGGAGCTACCGCTTGAAGTGGTCGCAGTACTGGCCGGGAAGCAGGGCAACTGGGTAGTGCCCCACCTTCGTCATTTCCGCTCCAAGGACCCGCATCTTCCCAGACTGGACGTTGAGGGTTGAGGTCTGTAGGTCGAAGGAGCAGCTCCGTTCTTCTCGCCGTTCTCGGTTCAGATTGGAATTCCATTTGGAAGCAGACTTGGTGATTCGTCGCATGAACTCAGCCCCTCGGTCTCGTTCTCGTGGGGGTGGAGGGGGAAGGGACGCTTTGGCCTTCACAAACTCTCGTTCTCGTCGCTCCATCACAAACTTATTGAACTCTTCGTACTTCTCGGGAAAGTCGTTGAACATGACGTCGAGGACGTCGGAGGAGCAGAGCGAAGTCAGCCCCAGGTCGCATTGTGTCTCAGATACGATTTTCTTCTCTCGGAGGAAATCTCGCTCCTCCATGTCCACGATTCGACGACGAAGATCGGGGTATTTTCGCTTAAACGACTTCACTCCCAGGTACTCCGAAACTTGTTCTTGGAGCATGTACAACTCCGCGTTGCGTTCATTTGGAGGCCAACGATATTCAAAGAGGTTCTCGGCTGTAACCGGCGGTCTGAAATATTCAAATTCATTAACATCACAAACATAAAATTATTTTTAAATAATTAAATATTATTATCTAACAATAAGACAAAAGGATAATAAATGATTTGAAAATTTTAAACTTACCTATCTTCCACCACATCTTTTGTAAACTTTTTAATTTTTCCACTCGCAGAGCTCAAACTCGTCCTTGATTCCTCGTCTTGGATTACAGGATCGACTATTTAAAGCAAATCATTAATATCTCAAATTGTGATTCTCAATATTTAATTATGATTCATATTCAAAATATTAAAAGCAATTTTGTAGAAATAAAATATTACTCGCTGGTTTTATTTTAATATCAGCGCTCATCCGTGTTTCTTCTTCGAATACTTGTGGAGGTTGTTGGACCTTTTTGACAGTCTTTTTAATTTTCTTTTTTTCTTTCAATTTTTGAATTCTTTTACCACCACGGGAACCCTTCCCACTTCCACGTCCTAAACCACCACCTTGAAAACAATTAAATACATATTATTTTAATTATCATATGCTAATTAAAACAAGTTATTTCTACGCGAACAGCAAACCAAAAACATTATATACGGCAAGAACGTTAGAAGTTAATTAAATGAAATGCAGTAAATTTGATTAGATAATTTTACCTCTAGATCCTCGTCCTCCACCTCGCTTTTTCCTCAACTGACTCAAAGCAACGTCGACAAGACTTGAAATTTCTTCGGGCATTTCTCCCGTTTCGGACCTTGGTTGTCCAGTGGCTGCAAGGAATTCTGCAGCAGCTCGTTCCAATTTGGCTTTAAGCGTGGATCCTCTGGGACGGCCTCTCCCACGTCCCGAAGGAACTTTACCGCGACCTCTCCCCCGACCTCTTGAAGAAGGCGAGGAAGGGCCCACGACCTCACTGCTGCTGCTCACCATGTCAATGATAGCTCGGGTTCGTTCGTCAACCGTTTCAAAGAAGCTGGAAGTGTCCGGTCCTTCAACTTCTCCTTCCTTCCTCCTTCGGATCTTCAACCTCGGGACAATTTCAGGCACAAAGTGTTTGGGCGGCTTTCTCTTCCGTTTTGTCCTTCCGCCCTCCTCGTCCTCGCCCTGGGTCTTTCCCTCCTCGCCTCGTTCGCCCTCTTCAACGACCGGCTTGGGAACTTTCCTCGGTCGGCCCCGTTCCTTGATTTTCACGAGGTTGACCATGTTGGTCATTTTGGAAGAAACTTCTAAAATATCGCTGCTGTTGCTTGTACTCGTCGTCCCAGAGGGAACTTTCGACTCCAGGTCCTCGTTCGATTCCTCCTCAATGGACTCTTCTTTTTTAATTGTGGAAATGAAATTGGTATTGTCCGAGTCGAACTCGAGTGGTGAGGACGGACGCTGGAGCGGAGATTTAGGACGGCTTCTTCGGATTTGGATCTTGATTCCATCCCCAGAAGGAATTCGGCATTTTGAGGTTTCCTCTTCTTTGGTGTCAACACCCGATTCGAAGATGGATTCAAAAATGAATGATTTTTCATCTCGAGGGCTGGCAGCGTCTTGATCAATTTCATTCACCAAGCTTTCCATCTTTTTTAGCGAATACACTTCGGCCGATGAGGAACTGTAGCTTTGGGCTCCAGAGCTCGAAGGCCCAGCTCGGATGATGAGTTTAGGAGCCTTTTTCTGCCGTTTGGCTTTTCGTTGTCGTTGAATTTCATCCCCAATTTCCTTCATAATTTGTTCACCAACCAAATCCCTTTCCTTCATCTTTGGACCGTTCGAGTCTGACGCAACGGTCGAATCCGGGCTTTGGTCTGGATCCATCTCGCCCTTAGTTATTTCTAAAACAAAAAAAATTTAAATTCATAAACTCTAGAAAAAATAGGACATTAAATATAAAGCTTAACAAATAAATAGTTAAATACTCTTAAAACGATAATCAAGTAAACAAAAGGCTAAGAGTCTAATGCTAAAAAGCATATAGGCTAATCGGCATAATTAAGTGGGATTCGAATGTTTAAAATTAAATATCTTTATTATACCTTTCACGCCATTGTGACTAAATCTATTATGAAAGTAACCGTTAAAACTTGGGTTACGACTTTCCAAAAAATTTGAACATTCACTTGAAATTTATTATCTTTAAGGGGCCATTAGTGTCCTCCTATTTACAACGTAGTTTAAAGAGTATTTATAATATAATTAAATAAGCATTAATGAATAATTAAACTGGATCGGCTTGAAAGGGGGAGCATTTGAGCATTATTGGGTGGGGGGATGGAAAAAGCCTGGTTTGACTTTCTGCCTTGCGCTCAAACCCAACCGACGCACCCATTCAACCAACGCCCGACAGCCCCTCACCCGAAACACTCAACTCCCCCTTTCCCTCCATTCCGAATAGGAAACCCTGATTGGAAAAGGCCTCTTTAATCTACAATTAAATTAAAGAAGTTAAACAATCATATATGAATTGATTTAATGGAATGCATTTAATCAACACATTGGCATATTGAATGAAACGAACATTGATACAGATGACGATTAAAGATTGTGTTCAAGTAGGAAAATGTCAAATTTATTTATTGTATTATATAATTGTTAATAAATTAGTGATGATTTAATACATTTAGCCTTTCGACAAAAGTTTTTAAATGTGCGCGTTTTGATACAATCACATCTTTTTCAGTGCAATTGTCGACTGTGTCAAGTGCGTTTAACAGAAAAACACAAATGGGGTTGATCATTTTAAATAACTGCCGTTATGCGAGTTAACTGGCTTGAAAACCAGAAGAAGGAGAATATAAATTAAGGCTTGCTAATTTTTAGAGTACAATCATACATTATACGTACTAGGTACAAGGTTATAAATATTTTGTTTCTTTATATAAAATCACATTCACCACGAGTTAAACCTAGGACCGTTTTTCACCTAAACATTGTTAAGCCATTAACTTTATGCTTTCATCTAATAAACAATTTAAAAACTCACCAACGTTCACTTCTTTGTCAAATTTTAAAGAGATTAAAATTATAATGCAGGGAAATTTATTCTATTGAATATTATTAGAGACTTTCAATCTCTTTTTTACAAATTTCCTTTTCAAGACATGAGAAAAAGTCTCAAAAGAGTCTCCTTTGATTGCCGTTTGTCTGCGCTTTCTACCGAATTGAATCTTCGACTTTAAGTTAATGAATAAGTTGAAGATTTACTAGGATTTCTGTAGGTATATACATGTAAGGTTCAATGGTTAAGATGGCTGTCGAAGGTCGAGAAGATGTAAAAGCAAGAATCCAGTTCTACAGTTATGACCTGGGAGGTTCGGCGAAAATGACAATTTCAATCTAAAGAATAAAAAAGTATTGGTTAAGTTGCATTGAAAATGTTGAGAAATAATAACGGTTGCTAATTAATGTTTCTTAAACTAATTTATCTAAATATCTTACACATCGAAGTCCTCTCTCAAGGGGATCAGTAATTTGGAGGCCTCGTGGCAGGTACACATTTCGATTCTGCTCCACAATGAACTTCGAAAGTCGCCTCAGCGACTATTTAAAAAATATAGTCAATTAAAAGCCCGTTAATGCATTTAAGTTAAGAATGGGATAATCTTACTTTTTCATATCTCGTGTCTCTACAAATGTAAATGAGATTGGCGGTTAAAAATCCTAGGAAGGAATCGCAGAAAGTTGGGCAATTGAAATCTTCAGCCTTCTCAAAAAAGCTGTTGATTTGAGCCAGGGTATACTCGTATGAAGCTTGATCGACCTAAATTGAAATAAATTAAAACCTTACACCTTGTAATACTCAAGAGAAAATTATTTTAAAAAATGAACATTAAGAGGAAATGAACTTACTCGGCCGTTGAGTTCAGGAGGGAACTCATTGGAGAATCGGATAGCAATTCCTAGACGGTAATCTCTTTGGACAAAAACCCGAACATTGGCAGGTCCATTATGAGTGTTGGCTGGAGAATTATTCGAATTTCCTGAATTCGGCCCACTTTGGTTCATCCCACTCGACGAGGTCATTCCACCCAAGTTCCGCGACATGTCATTCTCCAAACGTAATTAATCACCTCTCATCCGCACCTTCATAAAATGGCAAATGAATCATTAGTTAATTTTACCAATGAGAAAATAAAATCACAATTGTTCCCACCTACCTTCCTCACTCACCAGGCCCTAGATTTTCACGAAAAAGACTTCCTTAATTCGCGTCTCCGGCACATTTTGAAGGAAAATTAGATGAGTCAAAATTTAAACAAGGAAGGCAAAGGGAATTTGACCTTTTTCCAATTCCCTCCTCTTCACTCTTCCACCCGCTCTCGGCCTCCTTTCGAAGTAGAAGAAGAAAAGTGAAAGAGCGAGCTGCCGAGCAACTGGAAGAACTTGCAACTTTGAATACGTGGAATTCACGTGGTCTTGCAAAAATTTATTAAGTATTAGTAGCATAGGAAATAAAATTTACTTACAAAAATACATTATGCAATATATTTCAAAATGCAAAACCATTGATAGAGCTACTAAATTATAAAATTCACATTTCAATTCCTTAATGCGTTCCTTGTTTGAAGAAAAAGAAGTTCGTACCCTTTTAAATTCTTAATTTTTTGATAGACATTTTCTTATAGTTCATCTATGTAATATATACGAGCGACTGTTCATATTTAATAGACATTTAACTTAAACATAATAATATTTGTCTAGAGAAAGACAAGCACTCGACAACTAGACACAGACGCTAGACGTTCAGAGGTATATGTGTCCCTCATTTAAAATATTTATTCCATAAACTTCCACTCGAGCATGCGCCACGAAGGAGTGGAGGGAGTCGGAAAATCTGTTTCAGCTCTGACCACGCGGCCACGCTGAAATGACTGAACCTGAAGTCCTAATTTTGTATTAGTGGTAGTTAATTGTCGTTAAACCCTTAGCAAAACAATTTCTCACACGAGTTACTCGACAAGTAAAATGGACGTTGAAGCTGGAACGAATGCTGAAGCTGGATCTAAGGATGAGAAATTTCATATTTATTGCAAGGGGCAATTGGTTATTGGCCCACCGGGTAGTGGAAAATCCTCCTACTGCATGGTAATCCCATTTACTTATAAAGATCGATTTATTTCTTATTATTAATTGTCATTTATAGGTAATGTACGAGGCCATCAAAAGCGAAGGACGAGAAGTATACATCGTGAATCTGGATCCTTCAAACGACTCTTTAAATTACGAACCCGCCCTCGACATCAACGACCTTATTCAGGCCAAGGAAGTGATGGAGCATTGTAATCTTGGTCCGAATGGTGCCCTCGTTTATTGTATGAATTTTCTCAGCAAGCACACAGAATGGCTCTTTAACTTCTTAAAACCCCTTCCAACCACCGCCACGATTTTATTTGATATGCCTGGCCAAGTGAGCGTCATTTATCATTTACATCATGTTAGAACTACCATAGTATTCATTCGTTCTTAAATTGAAATTGATTGACTTTAAATTACAGATGGAACTTTACAACTTTCAAAATTGCATCAAGTCTATTTGTTCTTCCCTCGAAAAAGTTAAAATGAGACTGGTCGTTGTGAATATCGTGGACATTGTGAGATGTTCAGAAGTTGGTAATTAAAAACACCGCTAATTTCATTTATTACAAATTCTTCATATAAATTCAGTACTCTTCAACTTGATTATATACTATTATATACTACTATGGTATTAAATTTTATAATAAGGTATTGATTAAATTGATGACAATTCCAGGTCGATTTGTCGCAATTTTGATGGCGAGTTTGGGGGCTATGATTCAGCTGTCACTTCCCCACATCAACGTACTCTCCAAAATTGATCTTAGGAAAAAATTAAAGCTCCCCTTTAGACTCAGTTTTTACACCGAAGCAATCGATTTGGACAAGCTAATCGACAGCCTCAACACCGATTGCATCTTGACTAAGAATTACAAGATGTTGAACAAGCGGATTGCGGGGTTGGTCGAGTCATTCGAACTTGTGGCCTTTCTTCCGCTCACTCTCACATCAAAAGAGCTCCTTATGAACATTTTAACGGAAGCAGACAAAGCCATGGGTTTATTCCATCTCCCCGTAAATCAAAGGACTAATAATGAACGATGTCATTGTTCAAATCCAACATGTCCTCACCATTAATTTATCCACAAATTTAAAGCTTGTTATTAATTCAAAGTGTCTTCCATAAGTATTAATTACCTAATATAAATATTTTGTATAATACATTGTATACCTTCATAATTCATGTATTTATTCTATCAACTTGTAGTTCTCTAATAGTAAATGCAATGTAATTTTGAATATACCTTACTAATTGAGTTTCAAGACTGATTTATTGTTTTTATTAAATGTGTTATTTTCAAGTAATATAAATCAAACTGATTAATTTGTGTGATGAGCTAAAGTATGATGCTATTTATGAAAATCTATGAAAATAAAAGATACTTTGAGAACAAACTTTGTTGTCTTTATGAATACAGAATAGGATACAGGGTCGTACATTTATTAAGTAGCCTGCAATAGATTATTAATATTGTAAATAAGTAATAAATATAACAAAATCTTAACAAGATTTGTAAAGGAGTAAGAACTGCCGTTATATTATAGTTTAATTAGTAAGCATGAAGATGATATCCTATCGTAGGCAGAGTTTAAAAATATTAAAGTTAAAACCTACAACTGTTTCCCTTGCCATTAAGTCAATTCCCTCAGGGATTTAAGTAATTGAGGTTCGGTTGTTTGAGAGTCATTTGGATGTGCTATCGAGAATGAGATTCCGTCTTCCCCCTCTCTTCAGACTTGGGGCTTTTCGGACCATTCTGACTAGAGTTGTTGTTGTGGAGGGGGCCGGGCGGCGGCAGAGGAACGTGGTTGGGCTTGATGGGTGGGATGCCGAGCATGGAGAGGCCATAAGGGCCGTTGGGGAACAACGGCGGCCGCATCGGCGGACCTCCTCGTCCCAATTCACGATCACTCAACTGAAGCAGCGAGAGACGAAAAGACTCAGCAGAGGAAAGACGAGGGCTGCTCCCGAACGTCTCCCAACCAGGACCCATCGGCGGAAAAAGTCTACAAATTAATAAATTAATATAATTTCCTGCAATCAACTCCAGTGTTAATTAAAAGTTGTTATTTTAGTCTATTATAATTAGCATATCAATTTATTACCAAAGTCAATTAATTTCATTTTTACCTCGATGACGTTGGCGGATGAATCGGCGGGGGCTTTTCGCCCATATAACCCGTATGAACCATTTTTTCCTGGTGTTTGTCGGGGTCTCCATTTGGTTCCTCCTTGGTTCTCGAGGGGAATTTGTGGGAGTGGGATGGCTGGACGGCAGAGTGGGAGTCAGAGGACCGCGAGCTTCTCGAGTCCGTGTCTCCATTCTCATGAGGAGTCCTCGAGGGTCTCACTGGCGATCGGTCCCTCAGTGGAGAGGAATCTCTTTTGTCTGAGAACTCGTGGCGGTCTTTGAACTTTTCTCTCCGCGACTCTGTCGGAGTTTTCGTTTCACGCTCAGGTCTTGGCATTTGCCACCCTGGCATAAGACCCGGCGACCCAACCAACCCGCCGCTTCTCTGCATCCTACACAAAAAACATTGAATCATTATCGTTATTCTGTAGTAGTTACTTGGTAAGTTGTTCGGTTTGGTTTTTACATGTACCTCTGCCAGGGGTCTTGATTACCAAAGGCAGCTGCCAATCCGGATAAATCTCGTCCTAGTAAATTCGACCCAAGTCCTCCAAGCCCTCCAAAAGTTGGTCCCATGGAGTTAAAAGAGGGATATCGTGGGAGCGGCGGCCCTGGGGAAAACAAACCTACACGTAGATCGCATTGTAAATAAACCAAGAGATCAAATTGGGAAATTCCTTACCCAAATGCGGCGGCGTGTTGAGGAACATTGACGGGTCAAACGGCGGTCGATGTGGCGGGTGGGGAGACATAATCGGGTAATTCCCTTCCCGCCCCATGGGGTTGTACACAGGGTTTGGCGGTGGTGGTCGAAGGTGGTCCGTGTTGGTCGTGCCAATGCCGGAGCCCAATGAAGGCGAAAGCGTCGATTTCCCTCCTTGCATCTTCCCCCCTTCGCCCGTCTTCTGCTGGTGTTGGTAAATTTCCCAAGCAATCCTCACATGCATCGCGTTCCACCGCCCAGTTTTCTAAAACCATATCAATGTTAAACCCTGTGAGAAACAATTGGTGTTGGAATTACCTTCGGCGTAAAGGTAGACATTTGATTAGGAGGAGCAAAAGGAGTCTGCATATTCGGCGGTGTGAGCATTCCATTAAAGCTTGGGTAAGGAAGCCCAATGTTCCCACGGTAGAAGGAAGGATCAAACCCCACTTTTTGGAAATCCTTAAACTGGAAATTTAAATAAATTATGTTAAATAAACCATTTTACCAATACGATCAATGTATTATAATAGAAAACCATCTATTATTCATCTCCAAACATGCAGAAACTCAAATTCAATACGAAGATATTTCTTAATACAATCATGCTTAAAAATATGTAATTCCATTTTATACTATAAATTATTAATTTAAAAAACTTTTACCAATAACTCAATTTTTTAGATTGTTAAAATTTATTTGTGTAATTAAACCAGTGCTTACAATAGGAGGTGGGAAGAGCCCGGCATGTGAGGAAGTTGGCGGATTTGGCTGCCCCGAATTCCCCTGTTGAAGATGCATTGGCGGGAGGGGCGGAAGAAGCGGATGCATTTCTCCAGGTCGGCCCATAAAACCTCCACCACCACCACCTCGGTCACCCGAAATGAACCGAGACTCCAAGTCACGACGAACAAGCTCACTTGAAGACGAAACTCCTACGAATCGTTCAAAAATATCTAAATAATCTAAATAAATTCATCATCTAGCATGTCATTCAATGAGGTCTGAGCTCTTTAAATCATATAAAATCTACAAAGAGTTAGACCGAAATTAAATTTACTTTTAATTACTAATAAGTTCACATTGTCTACAGTTAGTCAAATGTTAAGTACAGGTAGTTATTAACAAATAACTAAATATTTAGAATATTTAAAACCATTTTTTTAAATTACCATGAAAGAGAGAGTCCGGTGGGGATCCAAAAGGCGACCCTGAGTGGGACGAGATGGAGTTGAGGGGAAGAATCGGCGGGGCGAACATTGCCCCTCCGTGTGGTGACAAAATACCAGCCGAGGAAAGGATGTTCGGAAAGACGCTATGATGTGAAGTGGGAACTTGCTGAGACCCGGGTCCTAAATTCCCTTGTGGTTGGGGTGGAGTTCGTCGAGGAACCGGAGACACGCCAGGTACACTGCTAATCCCACAAACATCTCATTAATTAAATCCATCCTGGAATCGGAGATTTGGAAATCCGACACTTTTCAATCCCATCAACTAATTTGGCATTACTTACTTAATGTTAGAATGTACATAGAATTGAGTAGAGTTCGCAGTATGTATTATAAGTTAAATATTTAATATATAACTTTCCTATTCTAAAAAATATTTATTGTATTGAATTTACCTCAACCAAGAAGCGGCCTTGGAGTAAGACAAGCTTTGGAGCGGAGACAAATTAGGCGGGAGTTGGGGAACCGAATTGCTGCTCACGGGTGTCACACTGGTCCGACTCAAGCTGCTCACATTGCTACTACAAACGAGGAGGAAATTGACTTTCTTCTCATTTCGATCAACTATTACCTAAAGCTGTCCCTGGAAGGGCTATGTCCCCTCGGGGAGTGGTTGCGGGAAGATGGCGGAATCACCGGAGGTGCTTGACCCGTCTGACTCCCCTGGTTGGGGCTCCTTCTGGAAGAGGAGTCCAAGAGTCTGGCTATGGACCCAAACGCTGCGGATTTATTCGTTGCCCCACCAGGACCTAAAATAACCCCGATCAGTCTCCTCCGTCCAAAAGTTTAAATAAATCATTTTTAATATAAATCAAGTACCTTTGGGCGAAACTCGTCCAATTGGCACCACAATATTCGCTCCGCTGTTGGTCTAAAATATAATAAATTTTAATTTATAAAAAGCTCAAACTCTACTAATATTACCTATTATTTATGTAGTAAGTTCCGAGAATTAAATTTTTTAATTTAAAGTACAGGATGTAACTAACTACATATTTTATATTGTTAACTACATTTTACTTTCTATTTGTATATATGTAATGTAACTAATGTAAAGTTTATTAAATTTTCTCATTTATTTTATTTATACAAATGTATCGAATTTGTCTCAAATTAAGAAATTGTACTAATAATGATTAAATACCGAAAGGGGTTCCGGAGTAGGATTCTTCGAGGGCAGAATGGTGAGGCGGTCGTTTGGCGGTGAGTCAGTTGGAGTGTCCGGTTGAAGGGACGGACCAAAGGGTGTGCTCACTCGAGTGATGGCCGTCGTGGCGTAGGGAGTGAAAAGCGTCTGTGGTCCACTCCTCACACGATCTTCACCTTCAGAGTGACCGTTGAACTCTCGACCCCCAACAACGCCATTCTGATAACACAAATTATACAAATTATATAACTTATAAACGAACAAATTGAAAAGAGTATTTATAATATGTATGTACAAAGTATACCAATACCAATATATACCGGTATTCAAATTAAATCTTTGAATTCTCTATTAAATTGTTTAAATTGATTTTGAAATAAAACAATTTACCGAGTCGGGATTCGGAGTATCCGGGGTGTCCTTGGTCGACTGCGTGTCTAAAGAGGCACTCGAAGCCCCACTCGTACTGGAAGCCGACGTGGAAGACTTCTCTTGATGAATGTGATTCCACTGGATGCTAATTACTTTCTCTTCATATGCTCCGTGAAGATTGTCCGGCAGGTATGGTGACGAACCTGTGGAACCAATTCCTCCATTACCAATCATCCAACATACTCTAATATTATACATATGTATATACGTTTGTATTAACTCATATGGGTCCCAACAAGTTCTACAATAAATAAAGTGTGTATTTTATATTGGCCAAATCGCCAAATGTCCAAATGTGTTTATGTCGAATGTGGGGGCCGCCCGAGACGTTTATAATCAGGTAGATGGGAAAAGGTGTTTCCAGCTGCTTCAACACCATCACACTTTAACTACTTGTCCTTTGAGGCTATTAAAATTTAATAGCGCCAAATTGCATTTTACGACTCGCCTTCCCTCACTGGCTCCTAAACCATTAAAAGACCGAACCGAATCCTCCTTTTTTCTTCAATGTACCTAGTATATATGTTATATATGATCAACTCGGAGGCATAAAACGAGTCAAAAACTTAACGACCCATGAACAACAATAAAGGAGAACAATAAATGGGAAACAATCAAGTGATCACTTTCCCTCTATTAATGTTGAGAAATTGGGCAAAGCCCTCATTATTGGGATTTCAATACGATCAATGGACCATATATTTGCGAATGGTTATTGTAGATTTGAACATGATGGTGGCAAACTCATGGTTTCGTTCCTGGAGCTTGGGTCGGAAGCGATTTGAAAAAGTGGTTTAATCTCAGCTCATCTGAGAGGGAAAATTAAAGGAGGATTTCCTCTGGCGGCGGTGCATTCTGAAGAGGGTGAATGGTAGGAGAAGTGTGGCTCGATTGTTCGGGTCCGGAGGCGGTGGCCCCGGGACCGACCGGGGAACTCGGGGAAAGAAAACAAAGTGGCGGGCGGAGGGAGGTTCTTTTTCCCGAGAATCTTTCCTCCGCCTGTGCCTCACACATTATCCCCTCCTCCTCCTCCTGTCCCAAAAGTGGAGTGAGGAGAGCCACTAATTCCACGGATCGATTTCCCTCTCCCACATCCTCACAACTCTGACAATTATGAACAAAGTCCCTTAATCCCACTTAACCTCCCATTTACCATCCAAATGCACCACCAAAGTCATCACCCTTCCACTATTAATTATTGGGTTGATCAAAACAATTAATTCAATTCCTCACCTTTTCGCGGCGGTGCAAAAAGATCCGAGCAGCCATCAGATACCTAAAAAAGAAAAAAAGATTAAAATCTCAACAGCCCTTCAACCCTCTTACTTCCAAAAGGATCTCTTCAAGATCTTATAAAGATCTAACAAAATGATATTCAAACATCCCCCCCACCCGAATATCTCATCAAATTTTGACATTCTTCATGACTCGGCTTTTCTTTTTATTATTACGTATATATCATTTAACCAAAGGTCCTCTCAATGCCCTCCTATCATTTAATTTGAGAATATCACACATTGGATCGTCCCTATCAAAGTATGAATTGATATAGAGCCATTTATAAGAGAGCAATATGAGTTATAATAATGTATATATTAACCGAGTCCATTACATTCCTCTTTGAATAAAGAAAGGGAAAATGGGGAATAATGGGGAGATAAAAGCATTAAAGAGGCGAGAAGATGAGAAAACCCTCAGCTGAGACCAACATTAATATTGATTCATGACGACCCCGACGAATTTCCCCGGAAATAAGGGAAACCCTCGAGAGGTTCATTAATCTCTCAAACAACCCTCCCCAACATCTCCAAATTCCAAAAGACACAAGTGGATCATTTGAGAGTGGATGCACAATTAAACAAATCTCTCTATTATGGTATTTTTAAAACAAAATGACAATGGAATCCGCATTCCCAAACCAGCAACCAAAACATGAAAAATGTGAATCAATGAAAATTCCTCAAATCTCAAAATATCTCCTCATGTTTTAATTTAAGATGTAAAAGATAAATTGATATTATTTTCAAATGTCGGCCGCAGACCACCAAACATTGAACAACAAACATGAGACTCCCCCCTCAACCTTCCCACCCTCTCACCCGGCCAACTCCAAAAGTCCTGGAAAGTGAGAAGTGTGTTGGAGGTGGAAAGTGGGCAAAGTCAGGCGATTTTCACATCCAAAGGGTAATCTTCATTTAGGAACGGACATGGGTGTGAAAGAAAGTCAGGGGTCTTCAACATAATACAATCATCATTCCACATTACCTCAAAAGTAAATACCTCAAATGACAAATGGAATCGGGAGCTAATTACTCTCCAACCCGGTCAAAAACCAAAAAGGGGTTTCAGTCCCAAACTATTGACTTTTTCTCCTCCTTTTCGGGTTCATATATTGATTAGGCGGATGGGAGAGAGGGAGAAAGATCCCGGGTATATGGATCCGAGGGGGGAGATATATATCTGGGTTTTTTCTTCAAATCTTTGGAGTTGTCCTTTGAATGGGTTCAAACATTTGGTTCCCGACTCTATGGAGGCAACGGAGCGTAGGAGGGCCGTAATGTCTCTCTTCCCCTCCCTCACTCACACCCGATGACAAATTCACTTCTCAAGAGCTTCCGCAAATTCGAAAAGCACATACCTCGAGACCCACGTGGAACCACAGTCTAATCCCATCAACAACATCCTTCCCGAATCCCTCAGTAATTAATACCAATACCTGGTTGTTGTATTAATCATTTAGAAATCCATTCAGCATTGAATATATAATTTAGGAATTTGATAAATATTCAAAACATTGTTTTTAATATTCCAATATACCCAAGTCTGGAAATGTTCAATTGAGTATATGGGTATGTAATGTTTAATTCAAAAGGATTGTTAAATAAATACCAGAAGGATAAATAAATAGGAAAGAAATAAAGAGGAATGATGATATCAAAAGGAGGAGTATAAAAGTAATGATTTCTCTTTAAAAAACCCTTATAATTCCTGTCCCTACGTGGCTGGAGGAATGAGGAGTAAATCTCTGAAAAGGGGAAAAGAAAACAGGCGGAGATAATAAGAAATGAGGGGCCGGGGGAGTGGGAAGACTATACAAAGTTTTCCCACGTCTGTCACGTTGAGGCCGGAGAAGTCAAAAAGTAAAAGGGAATTTGATGAAACCAAAACGGCGTGACTGGAAAGTCAAATTCCTCCTTTCCCCGTCCGAGGATCGAGAGGGAGAGATTGATCCACCATGTTAGAAGTCTCCCAACCCTCGAACGACTCCTCATTACACCAAACAAGTCTTTTTAATTCAAAACCCCCAGCTTCCACAAAAGACGTTTTTTATAATATCGTCAATCCACCATACTCAAAATAGTTTCCTTAAAAAAATTAAAAATCCTCTATCTTAAAGTTAGCTAAATTTGAAAATAAAATCATGAAAATTAATAAAATTCTTTCTATTCCGTTAAATTCTTAAATGTAACTTGAAAAATAAAATCCTTCAAATCCTTGTTTTGTTATAATAGTTAAAAAAAACTCGGATTTTTCCCTTGTACCGGAGAGATGGAACTGGGCGGATGAAAAATCTCGTTGTACATGTGAGGGTGACGAGATTTATTAGCCTGTCATAATTATGAAAAGGGAAAGAAGGGAGCGGGACAAAAGGCGACCCTCATTCAGGCCATTCACAAAAGCTCAACCTCAATGGGCAAAGCTTGAGGGAGGATCAACCGAGGATATTTCGACCACTGGGTATATCCCCACATAAATATCAATTAAATATACAATATAAATATATATTATTATACACAGAAATGTACCAAAAGTATCCATCTCCACTATACTAAATATTAAATGTATGATCATATGTCATTAATGGTTATCAATTCCCTCCATTCACTCTTCCCCAGACACGCCACAATTTTTTTCCATTGAAGGAACTTAATAGGTGTCAATAATCATAATAACTTTGTATGAAATGGATCCCATTGAAAACCCCTCGGCTTTTATCCTCAATGGACATTCTTGGGGTCCTTTTTGGATAGAGGGGAAAAGATAGAGGAAGTATTTGTCCATACTATTGGTATATATACATAAATACTTTGAAAATCCATGACATTTCCCCACCTTTATAAAATAGAAAATCTCAAGATTCCCTCAATTGTTCTCCCACATTTGGGGGGATCCAAAAATAGGGTCTGAAGACAAGACATCTGGTAGGAATAAAAACATTTTCCCCTACCAATGTGTTTGTGAACACATGAGTTCTCCATCATCTCACCATTTCACTTGAAGACGATGGGTCCGCATCGCATGTGCCAGTTCTCCTAAGTATTCCCTATTATGTTCCAAAACGAAGGGTTATGGTCTCCGCACGGGGCGAGAAAGTGAGTTAACATACTTGTCCCGACTCCTGCGCTCCCCCTCTTTTACCACCCTCAACAGCGTCAACACTCACTCACACCCGACATCAAACGATGAGGGACCAAGAAGGAAACTCGGAAATCCAGCTGTGACAATAAATACTCTATTATGGGTAAGAGGGGAGAGCGGACAAATGAGCGCACTTCACTCAAACATCTATTTAAACACGGTCGATTCGCGGGGTTTTCAAACACCGCCGTTCGTCGATTAAACAAACTCTTCCAAATCAACACAATTGGTTCAAGATACAATTCCAGGAATGAATTGATACAACACTTTAATTTCCTAGCCACAACTTCACTCAATTCATGTTTTAAACGCCAGGAATGGAATATGCGAAACAATCCCGGATTGCTCTGCACTTTCAAATTGGGGAGTCTTAATTGGTCAAGTTGGGGAGTTGTGACCGGCGGGTAATGCGGGTAGGAAGAGAGTAAGTGAGAGTGATGCGAGTCGGGCAACGTGTTCGTGTCTACTGTGGACGGCAGGAGGTCAGACGCAAAAAGCATTTCCCCCCGGTTCCAGAGACGCATGCTCTGGCGGCAGGAGCGAGGAGAACTCCCGAGATCACCTTTTTATCTCCCTTCACACCGCCGTGGAAAAAATCCCCATTTTCCCTCCCGGCCCACGGCGGGAATCCACTTCCGCCCCAAGGCTCAAAATTCGGAAATCCACTTACGTTTTTAATCTTCGCCTAGGAAGTAAATGAGGAAAGAGATTGGGTCGGTGATTCAATTTTTGAAATGGGAAAATGTTCGGGTGAGAAGAGCTAATGAAATGAAGTGAAGGAAGGAGATTCAGGTTGTCCTCAAGGGCCCTTTACGACCCACCACTGGAGACCGAATTAATTGGCGGAATGAGCCATCCGAAAGAGATCCCGGGAATTGATGAGGCCTCGGTGATGAGAACCTTTTTAATACAATTTAGAAAGGGGAAACTTATCACGTGTTACGAGGGATTGTTCAAGATTCTATCGGTCCGCTGAGAGACGGGTTTATGGGAACGGTTACGACCGGGAATATAATGATTGTCATCAAGATCCATAATATGGGCATTAGAGTGCAGATGAGTCTATCAATAGCAAAGGGCCGTTCGGGGTGCTTCAACTACTTTGCCAAAGGTAATTCCGCCAAATCACATCTCAGAATGGGAATCGCCTCATAAACCCACTATAAAAATAAAATAAAGAACTCAACCATAATTTCTCTCTTCATCATTACAGACATGGATGAAATGGTCGAGTTGGTTGGAGGGACCCATTAAGGGGCTCCTCCGAGGGACCGCCCGGCCCAAAGGAGAACAAACACCCTCGGAGTCCCTAACAAGGAACATTAAATTTAATAGCTCCAAACACGGATTTAAAGGCCTGTTAAATACAAATTTTTACTTTTACCAGCTGAGAACCATTAAAGCCCAGGGAGATATTTTTAAAACCCAAACATTGGCAAATGTTGTTTTATGGGGCCTCCTCCGCACTCAAAATGTGACAATGGGAAGGGAAGGCCGGCTTAATAACGGAGACGATGAAATAATCATATGCCAAAAACAAAACCAACAATTTAAATATTACCTTAAATTTCACTTCATCCTTTCACTCCTCTACAACTCTAAATGCCCCAATTAAATACTTTCGCTCTCCAAATATAACCCCAGTGGTTGAAAAATAAATAAAATTTATATCATATAAATGTCATAATAATATTCCTCCTCACTCTCACCAAGCTTGATTTCTTAAATTTCCAATTCATAGATTAGGTAAGAAACCAAGTTTTGTCATTTTAACCTTCGCAACTTTTCGACACATTTGATCAAGTACCATTTCGGAAATGATCTTGAATGCGAACGATATTGTTGCCGCCGGGATATTGAATAGAAATCGAATCGCCGTTCCTCGTGTGAAATCCTAACAGTGAATAAGCGGGAAATATTTAAATCCTGAGAGAAAGTTGGTTTTCTCTTCCCACAAGGGGTCCGCTCGACATTTCGCGTGCAGAGTTCCAATTGCGAAGACATCCAGGGGAGGGGAGTTGTGTGGAGGGAGCAACATTGTTTCATTGCATGCAAATGGGAAATAAATAGAGGAACCTATTTCGAGCTAATCATCGATGCGGACTACGTGTCTAATCTACCCGGCGATTCCGCGGGCTCCACACGAGTCTCAATTAACATCTCCACTAGGTATGAGGAGGAAAACCCGTCCATTAAGACCCCGTTTTTATGTCATGTCCTCCCCTTTTACGCGAATAATATCTCTCAAACTGCGAAATCACATTAGCCTCCTCGTCATTCATTATTATTAGCATCATTATAGGGAACCTCAGAATTATCAACTGCACTTACCCAACTCTCCACGTCAACCCACGTGCATCATCATTTTCATCATTATGATCATACCCACATCATATTACTACTATTTTATAGACAAAACCTATTCAATTTCGAATCATCCTCCGGTTTTAAGCCCGAGGAAATTAACAGAAATTGGGTAAATACGCAGATTTTAATTCAACTTTGTTCCACAATGTTGATGATTGTGGCCTTGTAAACACATTCAATCGAGAGAGAGAGAGAGAGAGAGAGAGAGAGAGAGAGAGAGAGAAAGATGAAACACTCCTGAAGGGAATACTTTACTATTAGAATGGATCAAGTCTCGTAAAGTCGTTATTTGGATGTGGCATAACGACGTTCTAATCGTAAATACTGCGGTTCGAGGATTTGGAATTCAATATTAAAATGATGCCCAAACGACTCTCACGTCCAATTTTACGACCAGGGTCGGGAGGGAATTGTGCGGGAGTTTGATGGAATTTCCTAGAAGTGAGAATTGTAAATTCAAGAGGGTCAACTTCTCCCAGAGCAGTGTGGGGAGAGAAAAAGGGTACAATAAAATGTGGAATCAAACTTTATCGTCCCCATTACGAGATTAAGCTCCGCAGAGAGGGAAAATGAAGGCGAGAAAGGGAGGATTCTTTTATCTTTATCAACCAGGCTCTGTAGTGCAAATCAGTTTATGTGCCCAGACCGTCTTCAGAAAGCAATATTTTGCGAATGTTCTACTTTTATTCACACCATTTGGCAAAGTCGTAAACGGAATAGGGAAAGCAGTGGAGTAATAGAAGCGAGTAATAAAACTCGTAAAACTCTTACAACACCACGAGGAGTGCGGGAATTTCCAAACACCCGATTCGGAACCCTCGGCCTAATGAACCTCATCAGCCCCGCTCAGATTCAAATGTCCGTATTCACAAATGAGCCTGTGATGCCTGGCATGCCAGTGGAATTCGACTCAAATACATACCAAAATTCCAATTAATAACCACAACTAAATCCGATCATCTCTCTCCTTTTCTTCCTCTACCCTTCCCCACTAATTAAAGAAAATGATTATATTTAATTACCATTACCAAATCAGAAGAGTTGTTGTGGGGATTATAAATATAAGTAGTTTAGTCACATATCACGATACCAATAGTAGGGAATTTGTGAAAATTGAATATAATATAAAATAAGTTGATAGAATTTCCTCGACATTTGCTAATAAAACGATGGGGTTGGAAGTTTTTGAAACCTCTTGTTACAATAAAATTCAATGGCTCCAACACACATCAAGCATTAAATCGTGTTTGTTTAAGTGCACAATTCCTACAGGAGGAAAGCCATAAGTTTTCCCTCGTATAAAGTTTTAGAAGGCGTAAAATTGGAACAGTCCCATTAAACCCTTTAATTCCTCCACTAGAACCATTATCAAAAAATGGAAGGAAAGCCAATGAGAGGCAAATAATATTTATCACCACACCGGGGCGGAAAATTGACATCTCCAATGCAAAAAAATTGTTCCTTATTTGGCTCACAAATTGATCGCGGTTTTTAAAATGGGAATGCCTGATTGAAAGAATTTAAATTTATGAATAACATAAATCGGAATTCTCAACAATTCTCATATATGAATGATTTGAGAGCGGTTTGATAAGAGAGGTGAAACGGAGCAGTATTGATTGAAAAAGAGATTTGCGGCCTCCCCTTGTCTATAACTGCCCTAGTTTGAATGCATTGAGAGCCGGTGGAGATGTACGTGATAAATAAATGGTAGGTCGCATGATCTCCGCGTACCTCCGAACCCTCATCCATTGTTAATCATTTCCAAATGTGTGTGAGGCAGAGTTTATCCCCCTTTGATTCCAAGACCAGAATCTCGATCCCTTCAGCCTCCTCCATGAAATATGCAAGAGGTGAACTGACTCAAAATTCTCCTCATCCTCTCCCATAAAATCACACTTATAGAATCCTACATGTTTTGTTTCCAAACTGACGACCATTATTTCCCCTCCAAACAACCCCCGAAAAATAACATAATTTTGACCCTCACCTTATCCCCGTTGAAATCGCTCTCGCACATTAACTATATAAACGAAAATAAATTGATATTAATCATCCAAACATATACAAAAATGAATAGAAATTCCAATAAAAGACAAAATAAATAATATAAATCCAAAAAAAGGAAAAAGAGAAAAAAATGTTAAGTAAATGTTGTGAGAAGAATTGAAAGTTGTGACTTACGTTTTTCAAAGGGCCCGTTGACCAAGTTGGTGAAAGCTTCTTGGGAATAAATTGACTTTTCTCCTCCGCCTTGGTTTGATCCATCGGGAGGGTCTCGAGCATGAGATCACCTTTCTGCATTTCAATCAATAGAGGAATAATGTAGCTCTTGATTTCATCTCGAGAAAAATGAGTGGGAAGGAAGTGGAGGTAATGGAAACACGAGAAACAGCTTTGTTTCAATCAACTTCTCCCCATTTTCCCCCTTCGGACCCACAATTCCCCATGTATTGATCTTATATCTGGGAGAGAGGAAGAAGATCCATAATAAACAAATCCATACCTTTATTTTCTTCTTGTTCGACTTCTTGGGCTTGGTGGGATGAGTCTTCATTTCCTTATCTTTGCAATCGCTGCCCTCCTGAGATCCCAGCAATTGAACACATAATTTTTTCTCCTCCTCGGCCAGTTTTATTGCTCTCTAAAATGAGAAATTAACTTTTAATATTTCATTCACCCGATGAGAATCCCAGGCACGTTCCTTCCAGGGAAAGACTCTCAATCAAAGTGAATTTAATTGAGAGACAAACAACCACCTTTTATAGTATTGTCTCGCGGCTCCCCCTTTTCCTAAACTCAAAATGAGCGTCACAATATCAATTACACTCCTTGGAAGACAATAATAAATATTGTTTAAATAAATGTTGGATCAAATGACTCTTTCTATATTCCCAATACAATCGAATGTTCGAGAAAAACCAATTTTTGAACTTTGCTCACATTTAAACATGAGAAAATTGAAATGAAATGGTCCGTGTAATCCCCATTGGCTGAACCAAATTAGCTTTGGTAATTTAAAACGGCTTTTCGTCTCTTTCCCATGTAGTCAAATCAAATTAAGCATGCATTAATGAGAGGTTGAAGATCGTAAAAAAACTTCCAATTGATAGTGGCTTGCTAAGAAGTGTTCAATTACGTGTTTTGTTCAATTCCCAGCCACTTTAAATATGATAAAGCCAACACATCATTTTTACTGTCCTAAATAGTCTTATACTGCCGACATGAGTGAGCAGACAAGTCGTTTTCTCTTATCAATTAATAATAAATATGAGCAAGTCTCGTTCGAGGGGTAAGTCAACTCCCGAATTTTAGATTATTTCTTTTGTAATAATCTAATAACTAATAACACATTCAAACGTTAAATAAAAGGGGGAAAATTCCCATAAGATCAATTTCAAATGGATTTCTATCAGGTTTCGCTGAGAAAAAATAAACTCGTGGATGGATCCTTCCAGACTGCAATATTTCATATTTCTAATGTAAATTGAATACTATCATGAGCACATCCCGTGTCTTTTATTTCGATATCGGTTATTTCGACGCACATAAATATATGATGTGCCTATAGTATAACTAAATGGCATTTTATATTATAAAGTATTTAATAATATGCGCAATATTCCTGAAGAGCTGATAGAATTATAAAATGAAAATCGAATCGAATCGCGAATTGAATTCGTCCATGTATGAAATTCGAATAAGGAAAGGCGTGCGAAGATGAAGGGAAAAAGGTCAAGGAGCCTTCGACGAATTTCCTCGAGACCCACCGAGATTTAAGAGAGAAAAAATTGACATCAATCTTCACATATGCAGATACTTATATTTATGTTATTATTTAAAATATGTATGTGTATATATGATTTAAATTTTAAATACACATAAATATTTTCATTTGATAGAACAGCCAATGTGGGAGATGTTTGTAAATAAATTAATATGGTTCGTATGTAAGCCCAAGTAAATAAATAAGATCTTACATACATGGGATTAAAAAATAAGAGTTTTCAACCTACGCCACCAGATAAGCTTATTTAATCTTTATAA
Source organism: Neelides folsomi (assembly GCA_034687125.1). Lineage (NCBI taxonomy): Eukaryota > Metazoa > Arthropoda > Collembola > Neelipleona > Neelidae > Neelides > Neelides folsomi. The sequence continues at coordinate 57,509 of JAQGBZ010000376.1, forward strand.
ATATGCTCGTGTAAAGAATATATATATATACCAATATACTAATGTTATGTAAATATTGTCAACTTGAATGCTCACAGGCTTAGAAAAAAAATGGGGACTCGTATCCTCAATTAAAGAATGTGTGAAAGTAATGAGTTTCCGTGACATAATTGGTATAGTATCAGACAGGATATTTTGAATTGCGGGTTCGAATCGCGCCCGTTCTCATCCTCTGGGGGTTAAAAATCCAGCTGAATCTATCTGAAGTTGGATTCCTTTTTCATCAAAAGAACTTGGGCATTTCTGCCCAATATCTCTTTATTCGCAACTGGACTTCCCTTCCCATGGACAGGTATGGTTGAGCAATTGGCACTCATGCACTCGGCGAGAATCGAACCCGTATCTTCAGGTGGAAATCGAAAGTAAGTGCACACTACACCAGCTCTTACTCCCTTAACTAAACGGAGGGAAGTGATACAACCTCTGGTCCACAATTGTGAACACACCAACACACACTTTTAAGCTTTCGACGCTCGGATCATAATCCAGCGTAAAGAATCTTTGGTGGTTTAGAGGGATATATCAAAACTTAAATTCTCCATTAGAACATACCTATTGCGTAAAATGACTGTGAGGGGAGTTGCACGGACGCTGAAAATTGTTGACTATTGTTCAACATTAATTCTATTGTAACTCTGCTCACAGGCATTTTAGACAATAAGCTATAATGGATAATTTGAAGATTTCATATAAATACCTTTATAAACAACCCAAGACTCATTACGCTGGATTATGATATGATATTCGCTTAAAAGTGTTAACCGTTGTGAAACATAGGGAGGCCCATGGCTCGAATGTCATAACTTTCTGTTGGTCAGATTTCTATTCTGTGATCTTCTAGTGACACATGACGGCTGTGAACATTCCAGTTGAGAATATATATTTAAGTATATAACATAATTTAAAAAATGACCTACTAAAGCAGTAGGCAGACATAAGAAGAAAAATAGTGAGGTTTATTATATAATAATAAGTGATTAAATGCAGTAGTAAATACTATGCTATTATAGTATATATATATATATGGGAATTAGTAATCTAAAGGGAGAAGATTCGGAAAAGAATTTTATTTTGAGCGTTTCTAAAGGTTTTCAAAAA
>JAQGBZ010000377.1:0-58622 GCA_034687125.1 Neelides folsomi
GGACGGCGTGACTTTGGACGTCAATTCCTTGCCATTGGTGAAAGATTCGGGAGTGACGAGGAATTCTTATACTTATGTTAAAATCATAAACATTAACTTTAAGTTAACTCAATCTCAATCGCAACATATTTAGACATTTAGCAATAATTAGAATTAGAGGACAGTTTCCAATCTCTAATATCAAACTTTTAATATCCAAGTTTTGGGGAAAAAACCATCTAATTAAACCATTGGTTAAAGTTTTAATAATTGTTTAAATAAATAAAAATGCGTACGCATTTTCAATAAAGTAGCAATTATAGCAATATTAGCAACTCTGACGCTTAGTTAGATCCAATAAACACATAGACAAATCTTGTGAACGTTTGTTAAACATATCTTACATTTAGCTGTAGTTTAAGGATAGTTTGAGTTATTGTTAAATTAATTATGAATTTTTAACTGTTCGATGAATGTGCATTTGAATAAAATGTTCATGAATGAATAAAACAAAATTGAAACAATAGACGTTTAATCATCACATTAAAAAAATGACAAATCCAAATTAACAGAAAATCTTTTCAAAATTGATGACAAAATTGATATTAGTTGAATTTAATTAGAAGATGATTTAAAATGGAATAATAGTAAAAAGAAGGAGGAATGTAACAATAAGACATTTCCGTATAATAAAACAATAAAACAAATTAATGTTAATAAATTCTTGGATTTTAAATTCGATAGTTTCCGCTTAATGTTAATTGTTACATATTTCCAAATGTAATTCCTTTAACATGTGAATAAGAGTCAAGTCCATGTTTTGACCCTTCCACTCCAAATCCTGAATATTTAACTCCACCAAAGGGAGATTCGCAAGTTGACACGAGCGCGTCGTTGACTCCGACCATTCCAGAATCAAGTTCACGAGCAACGCGGAAAGCACGCTTTAAATCCCGAGTGAAGAAAAATGCTAAAATATAAATAAATTAATTAATTAGCAAGGATAAATAAATTAATATTTTATTTTCGATATTTAACCCCTCAATCATTGCCATTAACTTTACTTATTTAAACTGTATAAGAATATAATAATATTAAATTTAAAAAATGATTGGAATTACATGCAAGTCCAAATTGAGAAGAATTTGCTTCTTTTAAAATTTCTTCTTCATTTTCGAATGACATCATTGCTGCAATTGGGCCAAAGATTTCTTCTCCAAACAAAGGCATTTGTGGAGTGACGCCAACGACAACAGTTGGTTCAAGAAAATGACCTTCGAGCCCTTTGACACGATTTCCTCCACAAACGATTTTAGCACCCATTTCAACACTCGCACGTAAAAGATTTTCAACCTTAATAAAATTCACATTTAAAACCAAGTAATAATAATAATTAACTAACTATTAAATATAATTAGTAGTTAGTTAAATATTATTTTAGTTGTTTGAATTACCCTTTCAAGTTGTTTCTGATTAATGAGAGGCCCAATATCATGATTTTCAATTCCAGGCCCAACTTTCATATTCTTAACTTTTGCCACGAATTTGTTCTTAAATTCTTCGAATAAATCTTTATGAACAAAGATACGATTTGGTGTGATACAGGTCTAGCAATTTAAGAGAATCCAATTAGGAATTTCCGCTAAACTTTTAATTAAGTAAAATAACTTTAAAGTTAAGTTATTAAAAATCTAATTATAAATATGAAAATGATTTAGTAATTTTACTTGGCCAGCATTTCTGAATTTGGAATTAAAAAGTCCGTTAACAGCAACATCAACCTCAGCATCATTAAAGACAATAAACGGAGCATTTCCTCCGAGTTCAAGTGAAATTTTCTTGATTGTGCTCGATGCTTTTTCATAAAGCCACTAAATTAAAAAAATTAAATTATTTTAAATTAAATTGTTTGAAATATATTTAATAGTTTAAACGAAAATTGTAAAACTTTGTCCTTACTTTTCCAACTCCTGTCGATCCAGTGAAACTTAAAACAGAAACTTGTGAATTTGTGAAAAGAAGTTCTCCAATATTCGCGACACGATCTCTTGAACAAGTCACAACGTTAACTACACCGTGTGGTAAACCGGCTAATTCGGCCATCTAATAAAATAAATATTAATTTTATTAATTAAAATACTTAATTGTATTTTAATAGATATTCAAAGTTACCTTAGCAAAAGCAAGAGCACAAAATGGAGTGTCTTCACTTGGTTTAATGACAAGTGTGCAACCTGCAGCAAGAGCCGCTGATGCTTTTCGCGCCAACATTCCAAATGGAAAATTCCACTGTAATTTTTTTAATCAAAATGTTAATATTAATTAAATGACTAATTTTATTAGTTTATTCGCCTTCACGACGAAAATTGTATTGATTTTTCTTACGGGAGTTACAAGAACGGCGACCCCCATTGGTTCTCTAATGCTGATCAATTCTTTTCCAGGTACAGGTGAAGGAATTGTTTCTCCATATGCACGTCGACCCTCCGCTTCAAACCATTGGAAGAAATTGATAGAAAAATCCATTTCTGTTTCCGATTCTCTTAAGGGTTTTCCCTGAATAAAATATTAAAATTAATTAATTATTTCATTAATTTTCAAATTCTTCCCTCATTGTCAGATAAAAATCGAGTCATAATTATGAATATCATTTATATTTTTTGCGTAAATTCACTTACAGATTCGAGCGTCATTATTTTTGCAATTGCACTTTTATTTGCAGTTAAATGATCTTTAATCTTTAACAAATAATTCCCACGTTCTTTTGCTGTCATTTTTTTCCATTTGGGAAAAGCATCTTTGGCTGCTTTGATTGCCAAATCGGCCATTTCATTACTCGAGTCGTTGACAGAGTCAATGATTTGATTCGTCGCTGGGTTAAACACTGGGAAAGTTTTTCCATTGTTCTTCGTATCTTCAATCCAAGAACCGTTGACAAAAACTTGATTCGGTTTGTGACCGATAAACTTCACGTCCTCCATTCTATTCAATGATACTGGAAACGTCGAACTAGAAAGAAAAAAATAACTAAAATAAATATTAATAATTAATTATTAGATTACACAATTCTACATCATTGAACGATACTAAATTATATTGTTGTTAGAAATAAATTATTACTAAAATTACACGAAAATATAATTTAAATTAAATACCTATTATAATTATTATCGATTGGCTTATAAGAATCTAATGAATCCATCATTGCATCATCATCATCGTAATCAGTATTGTTATCATTATCCCCATTATCACTATTATTATCATTAGCGAAAATAGACATTGACACTTGAACCGACCCAAGGGATTTCGAACATTGCGGCCCTGGTCTTGACCCTGCCCTTGAATCATTTGACCAAGCAGAAGAAACCTTAAATTTGATCAAACCTGGATGTCTTTTTAAAAATTTTTTTAACCAATTGTCCCCTGCTATTTGTGAATCATGGTCAAAGTTATGTTGGATTTTTTCTTTTTCAGCAAAGTGGTAAACAAATTTCTTAAATTCTCGTCTGGTTATTCCACCAAAAGTTTCGTTCATGTAATTGAAATGTTTAATTATTTTGGATTCTTGGGATTTATTAAATACGGGTTTTTTCCCCATTACGGCGTCAATGGCAATTTTTCCGTGAACTCGTCGTTGGATTGATTCACGACTCAACCCAAATTTGCAGGCCGTTTTTCTTACAGAATTTCCTTGTTTTAAGTATTTAAGTGCAGCTTCAAATTTTTTAGCTCTATCGTTATCCATTATGGAATTTAGTTAAATCTGCTAATTTTAAATACAAACTAGCTATATAGTCTAGATCTCAATATTTATAACATCCGTATCCGTTAAATAAACAGCACACGTTTTTATTTACTCAATAAAATCAAACGATCAAATCTGGCTGACAAGACAGGTGTGAAAAATCTGTTTTATTAAAGATTGAATGACAGATCCAGATAATGAAGATCACTCAATTATGTAGATTCAGATCTTTGTATTCAATTTAATTATCACTAATTTAATTCACAACTCAAAAATTAAACTAAATAAATATAATAAAATCTATGGAAAAACAATTGACTTTGAAATGGGACTTGTTTTCGGTTCATGACTTTCAATTTATAGGATTCACGTTGTACCCATTTCTCACAATTTCCACTTATAATATTTGTAATAAAATAATTAAAAGCATTTTAATTAATGTTAATTAAACTTACAAGGTACGATATCGGGAAAACGATCTGCTGGCTTGAAAAGTTTCACGAAGAATGATTTTACCATATGACAGCATTTTATTATTTCTATGTAGTTTAAATTGTGATTGTATTTGGAAGACCTTGAGTGTGATATCAATTGATAATTCGATACTCAATTCTCTATTAAACTTTGATTGATAGTTAATTCAATCTTAGTTCACTTTATTTGTTTCAATTTAAATATTACTAACTTTAGGACTTAAAATTATTTGGAAGAACGAGATTCTTTGGACCTTTGACTTTGGCTCACTCAGCTGCTGGCTCCTTCGCCTATTCACACAATTTCGCCAATATTCTTACTATATGGAATATGGCAAAGCAAAAAAGAAGATAGTAAATGTGAATGGTTCATAGCGAGAAACGCCGTTTTGCATCATTTAAGCCAATTATCTTTACAGTTAAACCTATTTAGATTATCAGATCCATATTTATATTATTTATAGCTATACAAAGTTAATGGATTAGATATGAGCAATTTATGCAAAAGATTTTAAATGTCGCAATTATATTACGACAATCATAAAAAATAAATCTGTATAAAATAAGAATTAAAAGGACTTGAAAAAATTATAGTTAAGCTTTTGGATTTTATTTTATTTAAAAATCATTCATATTACATATAATATTATTACAAAACAACGTTAAACAATACGTCAATCAATTAGTTATGAATTTTCAAAAATGTTCTATAAAAGTATTTAAAATTATACTTCAATTGTTTAAACTTAACCGACATCAAGTGAATGAATGGTTAGAATTCGAAATAATTCTTATATAACCACAATTGCCAATTATTAAAGTATAATGTTAAACAAATAACGAATTCACTCAAATATTTACAAAATGGAACTTTTGAGTAAATACAATCTAGTTAAATATCAAGTTAAACACAAAGTTAAAACCGTTGGTTAAATCCTTGCTGTTGCTGGTTATTATTCTGATGATTATTTTGCTGTTGTTGTTGCTGTTGTTGCTGTTGTTGTTGTTGTTGCTGTTGTTGTTGCTGATGCTGTTGGTAATGTGGATGTTGATGTTGCTGGATGAGATTGTTCCCATGATTCATATGCCCAGTATGTCCCCCGCCCATATTCCCATATTGATGACTTGTGTGGCCATCTTGATGGGTCATCCGCATCCTTTTCCCCCCATTGTCTCCCTGGACCATTTGATTTCCTCCACCCAAACTCATACTTTGGGATTGAGCCTGTTGGGCTGCGGCCGCTCGTTGTAGTTGAGCTTGTTGGGCTTGTTGCTGAGCTTGTTGCTGCTGCTGCTGGGCTTGTTGTTGTGCTTGCTGCTGCGCTTGTTGTTGCTGTTGGGCTTGTTGTTGTTGTTTCTGGTCAGGTTTCTCATCCTAGAATTTACATAAACGTTAATGAATGGCAATTTTAATAGAATATAGAAAAATGAATATTAGATATAAAATTAAGAATTATAATAACCGATTTGAATTTAAATAAATAATAATGAAATGAATAAAATATAGTTACAGTTTTACAGATTGATTATTGCTTTGATATATTCATTTTATAATAAAAAATAAAAATACAACCTAATTAGTAAACATAAACATTAACAATTGGCTAAATCTTAATAAATAATTCATAACAAGTTTAAATAAAATGTTTAAATATTGTTAAAATAAATTGTTTAAATAAAATGTTTTCAACTTTAGAAAATTATTATAAATAAAATTCAAGTTTTTAAAGACGACAAGCTTCTTCTCGTGTGGAGAGAAGGAAACATCAGGAAGCCGGCTTTGAAGACGCGTGAAGATTGAAGAGGGCAGAGGGAAAAACATAAAGAACGTTCTGACCTTCACCTGATCATCATCAGTTAAAAATTCTCGCTTGGGATAAGGAATTGTGCAGCCGGCGAAGACGTCATTTGTAGGTAGCGGATCTTCAGAAAAGTACGGGTCTTGCATCGCTTGCTCCGACGTGATTCGTTTGGTTGGATCCATCAGCAAAAGTTTTTGAAGCTAAAGTTAATAATAATTTTATGGCAAATTGTTCAGATAATAACTACAAAATTACAAATATTTTTATTAATAAAATAAAAATCCCAATTTAATTAATTCAGAATCGTAAAGATTTTAGCATTTTATTAAATGTGAATTTAAAATTGGTTTTTGTCTTACGAGGAAAAATGCTTTCGAGTCTTGTTTGATTTTATGTCGATCCATGTACTTGACCAAGGAACAAGCGGTGTAATTCGTCTTTTTAAAATCCTTTAGCAAGGTTGGATGTTCGGGCATTTTACGGATATCTTCCCAGTCTTTTTCTTGTGGGAATCCCATGACGTTAAATATCCTTTGAAGCAAATCATTAATTATAACAACTTACATTAACCTTAATTTAATGTTAGTTTAGTATTAACATTTAAATTATAGGTCAAGCACAAAATAAACATGTTATTAATTTACCTATCAAGTTGATCGTGATGATAAGGATTCGATGTTTTGATGTCTTCTTGTCTGCAATGGAATATTGGTTCGGAAGTGAGAAGCTCAGCGAAGATGCAACCAATAGCCCAAATGTCTATTCATAAAATCATTCACTTTTATTAAAAATTATATAAAATAGAAATATTTGAAACTTATAGATTAGATCCGAAGGCTCAATTTTTTTTACTTATAATCTAATTAATAGTAATCTAATTATAAAAATGCAAAAATACCGATTGCTTTTGTATAATGCCGAGCTCCAAGTAAAAGTTCCGGTGCTCTGTACCAAAATGTCACAACCACTGGATCAAGATCGGCAAGGGGCTGAAATCGAAGATTCATATTAGGATTAAAAATACGAAATGGTTAAAATTGAAATTATTATAAAAAATACTGTATTTAAAATTTATTTATTTAGATTACCTTAAGTGGTGAATTAAATAAACGAGCGAATCCCATATCTGCAATTTTGACTCGACCTCTCTCAGGGCCTTCACCCATTACAAGGATATTCGCAGGTTTCTAAATAAAATACGCCAATTAATGTTGAAATTTATATGTAGCTAACTCTATGAATTGTTAACTTTAATTTCAATTAGCTGTTTCTTTTAAAATGAGTTAATTACGAGATCACGATGAAGAACCCAATTAGCGTGCAAATAATGAATCCCGTCCAAAATTTGAAACAGGAGAGATTTGACCATCGCTTTTGGGACCATAACGGGTTTCTTGGAAGCTTTCGCAGCTCTGTGATATTTAATTATGTGCCACAGGTCATGTTCGGCGTAATCGAAAAGAAGCCACACTTTTCGATCGACATGAGAAAGGAAAACTCGTTGTAAGCTAATCACATTTTGATGTTTCAGCTCCCTCAACAGCTATAAAATAAATTAAGCTTTAATTACAAATTTAAAATCGAACTCTATAAACAAATAAAACCTACTCATAATATTATAAAATTAAATAATAAACATGTAATAATTATTTACAGCTATTTCACGGCAAGCGGACATTGAAAGTCCCGTTCCTTCAATTTGCTTCAACGCATAGTCTTTATTAATTTCTTTGTTATCTTTATCAACTTTTCCAGTTGGACCGACTCTAAAATAATCATCCCATTAATTAAAAATTCAATATTCAAATAACAAGTCTAATTGTAATTAGGTATAATAGAGATTTTTAATTTTAATTTACCCATCCTTTTTTCTAGCTTTGTATACATGCCCGTAAGTTCCTCGTCCTACTTTACATCCTTCGTAATCAAACCAATCTTCAACTTTGACCCGGTCCAGGCCGGTCTTATGCTTAAACTCATAATCCATTATGTTATGAGATTCTTAATTAGTTGGCTTAAAGGCTAATAAGTTATAAAATTAAATTAAAATTAAAACTAGATTGACATTTGAAATGAGTTGAATGATCTTCATTCAGTTTCAGTTTATAGGAAAATGTAATGGGAATTTATCCGCCAGTCACAGCTTTGTATTTTGCCTTTTTTCTTCTTGTCGACTGTCGGCTGCCATTCCACATGGATTTTCAAAACCGCGTGGATTGTTCATGCTTTTACGTTCTCACTACGATTCTTATTTAATCTTTAATTATAATTAGTTAAACTCGGTTAAACTAATGGAGTTTGAAGAGAATTAAGTTTATTGGATAATTTTCAACTGTTGTGAGTTGAGTTAAAAGTATTTCAATGGGGAAAGGAGGAAGAACCACGACTCGACATAAAAATGACAATACATTCCGGGTAAGATATTTTATAATTATTTTCTTTCTTCATATTTAATAATTAGATGTGTTTATTCATTCGATGTTAATTGTTTTTTAGTATGAAAACTTTCAAGATAAGTTAAATAAAATTAACGTCAGTATCACAGCCAATTTGAGAGATGGGCGATGGGAAAAGGCCGAAGAAGGGACGACTTATTTTGAACAGGTAATTTTTACAAATTATTAATTAAATTATTCCAATTCTTAAAATCTGCTGTTTATACAATTTTTAATAAGCTTAAAAACTTATAATTGTTATAATGGACAAACTCATTTAAGGAATTAATTATATATTTTATAAATTAGGCGATTGAAAAATGTTCAGATTTGAACAATACTGGTTCATTCGGGGAATTGCTGAGAGAAATCGGATACGAAGTCCAAACGCTTCCACAACTTGTCCACAATAAAGACAAATTGGTCAAAATTCTTCAAAATCATCTGACATTAGAAAATCGAATTTCGTTAACTCCAGCATTCGAGTAATAATTAAATAAACTAAATATTTAATAATTCGTTTAAATTGATCAGGTTGATCGTCGCTCTTGCAAGAGATTTAGAAAAGGAATTTTACCCCCATTTGTACAAATTTGTGGAAATCATTGCCGGCATTGTTCTTGAATCGAGAGATCCCGACGTGATCGAGAGCGGATTTCAATGCACGGCTTATCTTTTCAAATATTTACGAGCTCAAGTTCTCCAAGAATTCACTTTGTATTTGAAGCTTTTGGCTCCGTTGCTTCTCCAGGATAAGAAAAAATATGTGATTATTTTCGCTTGCCAGAGCTTTGAACTCATCGCCAACTACGCCGCTAAGAACAAACCGGAAGAATTTCTCAGAACTCTTTTTAAAATTGTCTTGAAAAAACAACCAGAGGTCAGATTTATTTCAAATTAACTAGAACTAAATATTTAATTACATATCTGTATTAAATTACATATTAAAATATATTTTATATTCTTGAAATATTATTTTTAGTGTGCTGTTGGAGTCGGAGGTCTTTTGTTTTACATGATCAAAGGATTCAACAAAGCTTTGAAACCTTTTGGCTCAATTTCTTTAAGAAACTGTCTTGAGATTTTCAATCAACTTGAAAATGAAGATGTTGAAATTTGGGCAAGCGCCATTCACGTTTTATTTCAAAATCTTCTTGATTATCTCGATTACAAAAACACTAAAACTGTTTGGAATGAATTTGAGGTAAAGAAATTATTTAGCTAAATGTATAAAATAAAATGCAATTAGTTGATGTAATTAAATATAATTAAATCTAAATGATGGTAAAATGGTTTAATTTCTTTTCAGAAATATCTCTTGGAAATATTTTCCGAATCCTCCCATGAAAAATTCTCTAAAGTTTTCTCAATCTATAACGGAATGATTGAACATAAAAAAGGAGAAACACACGAATTGAAAGAACGAATTGCCTTCTTGGAAAAAATCACATCCAATTTGACTTTCGATTCTTACCAAGTCCAATTAATAATTTTGGAAATCACAGACACTGTTTTGGGATTCACCGATGAAGAAATTCATTGTCGTTTTGAAGACATTTTGATGAAATTGATTGAAAATTCTGGTCCTGAAATTCTTCCTCATATCCGTCAAGTTGCCTTAAAATTTCCTTCTTACCTCATCGTCTACCATTGGCCATTGATGAAGAGATTTGGGAAGTTTGGAGAGTTTGAGAAAACAATTCTAAATGACATTGTGGACATGACGAGCGAAGGGGTTTTGAAGAAGTTTTACGATCCGAATTGGAATCGGCTTTCGATTCAGCCATCGCTTCCAACTTACTATTTTAGAGATTCGGTTAAAACTTTTGTACATTTGGATTTCCCTCAATATTTAAAGTAAAACAATTTAATATTTAATTACAATTAACTTTACTATTTTTAAATTATTATATTAAATTATTTATTTTATTATTAACTCATATTATTTTGATTATTTTAGAGGAACACTGTCAACTAAAGATCAAGTAGAAATTCTCCTATCGGATAAAACGAATTACGAATCGAAGTTAAAATTTACAATTAAAAATTGTAGACTTTATTCAGACACTAAAAACTCTCATTTGGTCATTCAAAAATTGTTGGATTTCTGGAAGAATGAATCGGATGTTTTGACAAATTCCCAATTTGCTTCACTTGTCTTTCTCCTCATTGAAGAACAAACGTGTTTGAATGTGGAAAATAATCCAATGAACTTCTTGACATCGACACTTAAATTTTTATTGACAAAATCCAAATTGGATTTCGGCAACGAAGAGAGTGGATTTTCAATCTGGGCTTTAAAATCCTTGGATTTTATTATGAATTACATCCAAAAGAATGCAAAATCCTTAACTAGAGAAAACGAAGAGGAAATTGAAACCTTTAAGGAGATTTGTATGGAATTGAAGGAAACGATTATTCCTAATTTGCGCAGTGGATTTAAAATCATAAGGATTTTGAGTCTTTCAGTGTTGTGGAATTGTGAAATGTTTTTAGAAAAGTTTTCAATTTCGAATGCGAATTTGCTCAGTTTCTTCACAACTACTTTAGAAATTGAAGAGAAACCGGTCGTGGAGATTAATTTCATTCCAACGGTTCAAAAGCTCATGGGGAAAATTCACATTTATTTTAATGATGAAGAATTCGATCAAACTTCGAGAAAAGTAATTCAAATTAAATATTGATATTTGTTTTCTGTATTAAAATTAAACCAAAATTTATTTATGTAATGTAGTAATCAAGTTAATTAAAATAAATGTAGATAAGAATTTTAAATATTATTTTCATTTTTAGTTGGTCGTGAATTACATTCTTGGAATCATGTTCACCAATCAGAGCCAAATCTGGAAACCGTGCATTCAAGCTTTGGTGTCAATTGGAAACAACGAGAAGACCAACTTTGAGGATTTTTCTTTAATCATTTACCAAATTGTTAATCGTCTTTTCTTACAAACAAACGATAGCCATTTTGAATTACCTGATGAATCTTTTGATTTAGATTGTAAGTTTTAAATATTTTTATATACAATTATGTCTTTTTATATGTAGTGTAGTTTTCAGTTCTTTGTATTTATTATGATATTTAATTAAATTTTAATTCTGACAGGTTTTTCAAAGACGTTTCATCGCTCATTATTTCTATTGCCATCAATGCCGAAGGATATTGATGAAGAAAAAATTACGGAATCGTTAGATCTCCCTCAATACAAAGGAAACTTGTTGAAAATTCTTCAAGGAATTCCTGGAGGATTTTGGAAAAAGATTTCTAAAGATTTTATGATTTTTTCTAAAATTTTCATTGGGTATTTTGAAGATTTAAGTCTTTAATGTCTTTACTTGTATCTTTTTAGTTAAATAAGTTTAATCGAAATTTTAAATTGTTTTCAGATCATTTGTTGGAACGAGTCCTCGAATTGGAATGATCATCGATTCAACAACTAAAACCAAAATCAAGTAAAGATTTATATTTTGATTGTAATATAACTTTTGATTCTATTTATGGAAGCATTATTTTTAATTATTTTAACTAATTATAATATTTTAATCGGAATTTTATCTTTTCAGAATTCTCATTCCTTTGATAGAATATTTGTCTCAATCTTTGACTGACATCAACGATGAGTTTTGGAACATGACCCTCAATCTTTTAATTTCAACGACTGAAGTTCGAACTTCCATTTTAAATTTCTTGATTAAAATGCGGAAAAAGAAATTTGGTCGCTACAGGTTAGATTTTAATCTTCATGAAAAATTTATCAAAATTACTTTTTTTTAAAACTGCCATTAAATATTTTATTAAATCTCAATTTATTGATTGACCTAACGTTATTTTTAAACTTACTCATTTTTTAAATTTTCTCTATAGAGAAATCCTTGAATCTGTGAACACTGAAGATAGTTTGGATTGCCTTCATGACATTCGGATCGACAACGACAATCCAATCATTAAAGGGAACAGAAGCGAAGTAATGGAAATTGTGCTGAGGATTTTACTTGGAAAGGAAAAATTCATGAAATTAAATAAACGAGAAGGAATTTTAAGATTCATTGCCGGTTGTTCTGAAGAAGATGCTTTGAGATTTATCCAACTTGATCTTGGAACAAATGTGGGATCTTGGCAAAGTACAAAAATGCTTATTATTTACATAACTGATAAAATTTATTAAAAATGAAACAAGTAAGATAATATAATTAATAGTTACAATTACTAATAAATTAAATATTGCTTTTATTGAAATAGAAGATTTGCCGTTCAAGTTCTACGAAGTTCGCTTAGAACGAATTGGCGGTATAATGAACATGTGGAGACAAACTTTTCCTTCTCTCTTAATTCATTTGATGAATTTGACCTGTGACATTGTGGAAGCTCTGAATAGCGGAAAAGCGAAAGAACCCGAAGATGCCGAGAAGGAAACGATCGAAGGGATGAGGAAAAAAGCTCTACGTGGAGGGAAAAACACCCTTAATGTTTTCTTTCAAATCCTCACTGATTTTTCGGATCAAGCTCTCATTGAAAGGATTTTTAATGTTTTCCTCTGGGGGGAAATCGACAAGATTAAAGAGAATTGTAGTTCTGTGAGTTGGATGTTGAAGTTGTTCCATTTGTGGAGTTTGTCAAAGTAAATGAAAATTAGGTTTAAAGTTGATTAAATTAAAATTAATATTTATTATAAAAGATTATTTAAAAAATTAATTAACAGTTAAAAAGAACCCGATCCGTTATTCAGGCTTAAGTTTGTTAATGTAATTTAATGTGAAATTGTGATTTTTAGGAATCAAATCTTATTGGGAAGAAATCCAACTAGGGAAGTAAATTATGAAGAAAAGATGACAAGTCCCCTGAACAGTTTAATCCAATTGTTGCATTATCCATCAACTCTTTTAACAGTGAAGAAATTCATTTTCGAGATTTTTCTCAATTTGACCTTGCCGATGGAAAATGAATTAATGGATATGGATGATGTGGATGTTGTAACAGAGAAAAGTAATTGTGAACTTTATTAATTTTAACTCTATTAATTAGTATTAATCATTTATTTATTTTATTTATTACAAACGAATTCAAACTTAAATGTTTAATATTTATTATGTGATGTAAATTGATTAATAATTCCAATGGTTAATTTATTTTTTATTGATTAAAGGCCGAATTGGATTAAAGCTTGTTCAATTGTACAAAAGTGATTTGATCCATTTGCTAAGGGATAAAAACTTTTTTAAGAATTATTGCGATTCTTACGAGTACAAACGAAAGTGTTTGGAGCTGATTAAGAATTTGGTGGAGGGAGAAGAAAATGGAGAATGGAAGGAAGATTTGTGTCAAATTCTCATAAATTCAATACCTTTGTTCAAAGACAGCGAGGAAAATTTGGTTCATTGTTTTGAGACCTTGGAGGCATTGTTGAAGCATTTGGATGTCGAGGCTACAAATAGGATCTTAATGTGAGTAAAATTTTAATTATTTAGCTTATTTAATATAACTTTAGAATTAAGTTGAGTTGCCAGAAATTACCAGAATAGGAAAAATGGTTAAATGGACTTTTTTTATTTTTCTTATTTGCTGTGGTTGGACGGGATTTTGGTTTCTTTGCATTTAGAGATTTAATAATTTCCTTCAATTTGCTTTTCTTCAATGGAAGATCCTTCAAGTTTTTCATGTCGTTGATGTGGAAAGTAAATTCTTGGATTATTTCATTCGAGTGACTTCGGTTCAGATCTGTTGTGTCGAGGACCGTTTTTCCTAAGAGATTCCCAGTTTTATCCAAAAGCTCAATTTCGATTTCCGATTTTCCATATTGAGAAATTCGATCTTCCGAATCGACCCTTCTACTTTCACCGATTTGTTCGCGGATTCTCTTCCATTTTTTCCAACTCACTTTAGAGTTTTTGGATGACAAGGGATTGGACTCTTTTACCACTTTTGTATTAGTTGCCTTTTCTTTTTGGATAATTGCCACGATTGGTTGGACAGGTTGAACAAATTGGACAACTTGCTCATTTTTTATTTTCTCTCTGTTTGTATCACTTTTAACTTTGGAATCTTTTGAATGATGGCTTTTTGAATTTGAATGATTTTTATTTTCTGATTTGTTTTGTTCTTCGTTGTCTTTACTGTGTTCTTTATGAGATGAGTTTTCGTCTATTCTTTGTTTGGGTTTTTGTTCTGGTTTGGGTTTAGTTTCTGGTTTGGTTCTCGATTCGGATTCAGCTTCGGCTGATGCTTTTGAGTGTTTTTGTTTTGAACGGGAATGTTTTTTGGAAGTGGAAGGATCGGGAGTTTCGGATGGCTCTGAGGGTTGTGAATGTTTCTTTGATTTTTTTGAGGATTTTGTAAATGGGATTGCTGGATTTTGTTTTGGGTTTGACTCATGTAGGGAGATTGGAGAATCATTTGGGATTTCTTTCTCATTGTGGCTTTTATGTTTATTCCGTTTGTGTTTGTCTTTCTTTGGATGTTCATTTTGTTCATTTTCATCATTATGTGAATTTCGGTTCTTTACTGCACCCGAATTCCGGTCGTTTTCTGCACCTGAATTTTGATCGTTTTCTTCGACATTTTGACCGTTTTGTTCTGTGAGATTTTGATCGTTTTCTTCAGTGAAGTTTTGGTTATTATCTTGAATGAAATTTTGGTCGTTTTCTTCTTCGAGTTCTTCGTTCGGAATCAGAGAATATTGATCATCATTGGAGATTTGTTCATTTTTGTAGATTTTTTCGTTCTTTTGTTTTTTCTCTTCCTTTAAGCGTCGTTCTTTCCTTTTAAGCTCTTTCTTTTTTGACCTTCGCTCGTTTTTTAGATTTTGTTCCATCTCTGGATTTGGCTCATTTTTGAAATCTTGTTGATTCATTTCTTGTTCTTGAATCTTATTATTTTTTCTCTTTGAATTTCGTTCGTTTTGTTAAATCTTTGGGATTTTCGGTATTTCGTTCGTTCAACACGCTTTCTTTATCATTTGAGTTTTGCCTTATAAATTCTTCCTTTTGGACTTTTTTCTTATTTTTGACTTTTGGAATTTGTTCATTTTTTGGATTTAGGCTGTTTTGTTCATTTTGCTCATTTCTTGAATTTTGCTCATTTTGGAAATTTTCCTTATTTCTTGAATTTCGTCCATATTGTTTATTCTTTGAATTTTGTTCTTCTTGTTCAATTTCATTTTGAATTTCATTTTTGATCGACCCTGAATTTGATCTTTGATTAGAAATTGATGATTGACTATTCATTTCCTCATATTGATTAATTGAGAAATCAAGGAGGCTTCCACTCACCGGATAAACTTCATTTTCCACTGCAAAATTCCCACTTTTAACTTTACTGACATTTTTAATTTCGCTGTCTTCATTTTCTAATGTGATTGTTTCAACTTTATCTTCAACATCATTAAGCTCTTCACCAAGTTCAATTTCAATCTCATTTTCATCTTTGCCATTTTCTGTTTCTTCCTCATCATTTCGTTGTCTTCGCTGTCTTCGCCATCTTGAGTCTCTTCAGTGTCGTTTTTTGCATTGTCGGAATTTGTTTTAGAAATGCGATCATTGCTGATTTTAGACTTGTTGATTTTGGCGCTTTCTTCAAATGCCATTTGAACATTCATTGGACTTTTACTTCTTTGATTTTTAAATTGGAAATTTTGCTTACGATTATTTTGCTGTTGTGGTCTGGTGACAATTTCTTCATAAGTTATCTCTGTTGTTGTTCTTCCATCGATGGTTGGAACAACTCTGTAAAGACTCGCTTTATCGGTTCTGACACCTTTGAACAATTTTGACACTTGTTCGTTATCAGATGAGTCTTTGCTCCCTATGCTATAAACTCCATCTGAGGAATTACTTTCTTCTTCTTTTTCCGTATCTTCATCACTGTCGTCATCGTCTTCGTCGTCTTCATCGTCGTCCTCATCGTCTTCTGAAGCTTTGTTAGATTTGGATTTGGATTTTGAGTCTTCTTTGGACTTGGATGTTCCCCGCTTTTGGTCATTTTCATTTAAATTGCCGTCACTTTCAATTTGGACCGCGTCCATTTCCATCATTTCTAATTTCGGCTTCTTGTCGTAATCGTCGACCGAGAAAACCGAGGCTGGGGTTTGGACTTTGGCTGTTTTGAGCTGTTTCGGCGTCTTGGCCGTTTCGGGTCTTTTAGCCGCTGGATTTTTCTCTAAATAATATTATTAATTTCATTTTTTATTATTAATGTACAGATCGTTCACGTTCAATCATATTGTAATTATTTTAGTTTATTCAATAATTTTATTCTATTTTTTTAAGTATTTTGATTTACTCTTTTTTGGCTCTCCGCCTTGTTGAGGTTCAAGAACGACTGGTGGAGTTCTGAATGTCTGTTTGTATTTCTTCCCAACATGCTTTGAATTACATGGCACTTCGCATTTCTCTGTAGGAAATGCTTCGTTCCTGATGTTGCAAGTGTGATGTGGACGTTCGCAAATTTCCTCTTCAATTATATGATATTTGGGAAACTTGTGGATTTTAATTGACATTTTTTTTATTAGCCCTAATATTATAATATTGCATTTAATTTAAAATATTATTTTTGGTTTAAATATTAATTTATTAAATGTGATTTTTAATTATTATTAATAATTACATTGT
Source organism: Neelides folsomi (assembly GCA_034687125.1). Lineage (NCBI taxonomy): Eukaryota > Metazoa > Arthropoda > Collembola > Neelipleona > Neelidae > Neelides > Neelides folsomi. Next base: position 17,042 of record JAQGBZ010000377.1, read on the forward strand.
GATTTAAATACGATTAATAGTTTTAAATGATTATTAAAGTAATGGAAGTTAAGTTGGATATTCCCTTGGATTTGTATAGGTCGTTGAGTTATTGCTTCACTTGGGCCAAAGGTCGAAGAGTTCGGACGGGACTTGCCAATGTATTCAATTCAATCAGTGATGATTTTATGCGGGAAGCCGTCAAAGGCATAAATGCCTATTCCGACCAAGCGTCCGATGCTCCAAATTTCACTATAAGACTGAAAGCATTTATTTCACTTGAAGCTCGGATTGAAAAAGGATTCGACCATTTGTTATTTACACTCGTCGCCTATAATTGTTTTCACAATGTCCTTCATGTAAGTCGAATATTTAATTTTAATAAAAGTTTTAAATAGTTTTAAGTCAATTTATTTAATCACAGCTTGGGATAATTACATTTTGAATTAAAATCAAAATCTATATAATTTTTATAGGAGACTGACAGTGCTTTGAGAAATACAGCGGTGAATGTTTTATCCAAAATGTCCATTTTCTTATCTGGAGTTAAAAAAGGTGACGAGGAAGTTCACAAGTTTATGGAAACGGTTATTTTGGCAAGACTCAAGGGAGGAATTCAACATAAAGAAGAAAATCGATTTCATGATTTTGTAACCATTTTGATGGCTTTTATCAAAAATTGTCCGCAGCTTCATGGAACTTTGAGGGAAATTGGGAAGATTTTGGAACCTCATGCAATTGATGCGAATATTTTGGAAGGAGTGAAGAATATTAAAATTCATAAAAGGACGAGAGCTCTTAACAAGTAAACTTATATTTAAAATAATTTTCAATGGTTTTCAATTATATTTTCAAATCTAATTTTTCTCAATTACAAATATTTGACCTTTATTAAGAATTAATTTAAAAGATTATTTTATGATTGGTTTAATGCTTTATTTTTTTTCAGACTTTGTAAGCGTCTGGAAGATGTTGGAAGAGAAGTGAGTCCTTCAACCCTTATGGGTTTCATTTTCCCACTTGCCAATCAAAATCTCCTTGATGCTGATAAAATGGATAATCAGAGAAATGAACTGATTGATGCTTCAATTCAAGTAAGAATAAAAGTTTAATAATTCAATTATCTAATATGTAAATAATTCTTATTTTAATTATTAAAGTTTAAAGTTTTTCAGTTGTTAACTGTTTTAATTGTAATTATAGGTTGTAAAGAATATTATGGTGATCATGCCGCCTGAAGGTTACTTCAAATTCATCAACAACTTCTTGGAACAACGAGAGAAAAACCCACGGTTGGGAAAACAATACGAAAGGATTCTCATTGTTTTAATGGAATCTTTCCATTTTGATCTTTCACTCGGCGTTTTCGACACAAAATTCAAAGACAATGAGTCGCTTCCAAAAATGCAGAAAATTGAAATTCAACCGGAACTTCAAAAAGAAGAGAAAATGGACACAAGCGAAATTGATCCTGAGTCAAAAGAAAATGAAAATCCCACCGTTGAAGAAATGGAAACAACAGAAATTGAGCCAAATGAAAGTGAAATGGAAATTCCAATTGACCAAATTGAGGACAAAATTTTAGAAAAAGGAATAATGAAACTTTCCCAAGAATCTGCTGGGAAATATTTGAGAATGATCAAAAACGTTACAATTCCCAAATTGAAATCTTATCTTCATTTTGAAGAGAAATCCACACACAAATTGTTAAAAGCTGAATCAATCAGCGACGACGTTCATTTGAAAATTCCATGTACGCTTGCTTTAGTCAAATTATTGAAGAAATTGCCAGTTTCTGAGGCTGGCGATGCGATGCGGTCGATCATCCCATCGCTTTGTTCAAAAATGAAATCAAAGTTGAATTCTATTCGAGACACATTTAGGAAAACTTTATTGAATGTTGTGCAAGAACTTGGGACTGGATATTTCAAAACAGTTGTTCATTATTTAAAGTCGAATTTACAACGTGGGTTTCAAAAACACGTTTTGAATTTTACTTTAAAATATTTGGGGACGGCGCTGGAAGGAGAATTTGTGAAGAATCCGAGAGATTTTCCTGTAGGGGAGATTTTGCCATTGTGTGAAGATGAATTATTTAATGTTATGCAAGAGGAAAAAGACATTCAAAAGATTAAGGAAAAAACACACGAAGCGAGAAAAGACAATGCCCATCCTTTGCTTAAACTCTGTGGAAGATTTGTGGAAGGGACGAAACTCAATTCTTTAATTGATGCTCCAATGAAGGTAATTAAATTAATGGGTTTTAATCCAAACTTTCTATTTTTTATTAAAACTTAATAAGTATTAATTTTTAGTTTTAAAAAGCAGACCCTTCGCATATTTCTATATTGAAGCGTTTATGTGTGATTTATTTTAATTAGACGCATATGATTTAGTTAATGTATAATTTATTTTTGTAGCAATTGGGAAGAAAGCGATCAGCGAAAGTATCAAAAGAGTCAAGAAATTGGTTAATCCAAATTGGAGAAGGTTTGGTGAGGAATCGTGAAGTTGATCCGGAAGAAATTCTCAAATGGCTTAATTCAATTTTGGAGCAACAGACGACGAAAGAAGGAGAAAAGAAGGGAAATGAGAAGAAAGGGAAAATTGAACCGAAACAGAAATATTTGACCACTCAGGTGGATTCCAAATTGATTCCTAAACCGCCACCGAAATTCATTGGGGCTGATGCTCAAAATGTGGACAAAATGATTTTAATGGAATTTGCCTTCAATTCCCTTTATTTGCTTATGAAGAGAGAAAAAGTGTCGAGTGGATTGGAAAAGAATTTGGAGATTTTTGTTCCTCATTTAATTGCTGGGTTGGAAGAATCATCAAAGCAGGTGAGAATTAAAAATTTTAATATTACAATTAATTTGGTTGTTACAATTTAACCAACTTGATCTAATTGTAACTTTATTTACTGAACTACTTTAATACTTAATTACTTAATAACTTTATTTTTTTAACTAAATTATTTTATATTTCGATTATAATCAGAAAATTTAACTAGTGTTTGTTTATTTGTAGGTCAACATTTTGGCTTTAAGATGTTTGTACATGCTTTTGGAATTTGAATTGGAAGCATTTAAAAAAGAAGATTTGACGGATTCATTGTGGAAAAGCGGAATAATGGCAATGGACCATCATTGTTATAACACAGGGAGCGGAGTGGAAATGGTCAATGCATCTTTTATGGTAAGTTTTAATAAATTCTTAATGAATAATTATAATCTTAATCTTAATGAAACTTAATTTACTTATAGATTAAAGATTACTCAAAATCTTTCTTTAAAAAATAGACTATAACATATAGTGAATAAAAATGATGTTAAATTTATTGATTTTGTAGTTTTTGAATGGATTTTGTGCTCGGTTCCCAAGTTTTAAAATCTTAAAGAATGATTTTACGCTCATTCTTAGATCAATTAAATCTCATCTGACAAGTGACAAATGTTCCGTGAGTTATTTTATTATTATTTTTAATTAAAAGAATTTTTCTTATTTGATTTTAGATTTGACTCGAGACTTAATATTAATCTATAGTTTTTTTTACTTAATAATGTGAGATTTAAATAATTTTAGTCTTCTGCTATCGGGTTATTGAAAGGAATATTGAAAAGTAAACTTAAGACTCCTGAGCTTCTTGAGTTGATGGAAGAAATTGGGAGTTTGAGTATTACTTCTCCATATGATCACGTACGGGATGGATCGCGCCAAGTAAAGTTTATTTTAATTTATTTATTAATAAAGTACTATTAATATATCCTTCAGTTGAATGTTGCAAAATTATTTTGATTGTTTGTCTTTAGGCTTATGAAATTTTCCTATCAAATTATTGTATTTATCCGAAAGTGTTTTTGGAAAAAGTTGGATTTTTCCTTCTTCAACTTGATTATGAAGTTACGGCTGGGCGACTTTCAGCTATTGAAATGATTCATTCCCTCATTAATCTCGCACCACCGGTAAAACTCATATTATTGAACTAAACATATAACATAATCTAACAAAAATTATTTAACCTCAATTAACTTCAACTGATTACTTAAATAATTAGTGTGTTTGAAAAATCATTAATTAATTTTTATTCTTTGATAGGGAATTCTTGATGAAATTCGTGTTCCTATTTTCTTTGAACTTTCCTCTTCGTTGGAAAGCGAGTCAGACGAATTGTGCAAGAAGAAAATTGCCCATGGAATTAAATTACTCGTGTCGAAAGAAGACAAAGATGAGGAAATTGCTGGAATTGTTCTTTCGGTTCTTGAGAATAAAAATGAAGTAATTTACATTAACAATATAATAAGAAACATTCTTATAATTTTAAATATCTTTAATTTCTGATTTCTTTGTTGTACATTTATCGTATTTAAGTCTAAATTCAATCACATACTAAATTCGATGATTCTGATACTGAATTTTCCTATCATTTATTTATTGAGTATTTAATACTTTTAGTTTACGACCAAAAAAACTTTTGGACAAATCCTGGGAATAATGTTTGAAAGCGGAGTTCCTGAGTTGTGGACTGAAAAGAACATTGTGAAATTCATGAATTGTTTGAAAGACATTTTGGAGCCGACCACCTTGGAAGAAATCCAATCGAGGAATCGAAATGAAAAAGTTGACGAGGCAATGAAGGACCATACCATTTTCATTGCTCTCAATACAATTAAAAAAGCGTTGAATCGGAAATCTCTTGGATGTTTTTATCAAAATACTCATCCAGCTTTTATGAGCTTTAAAGCCATTTTTGGTAATTTAAAATTGTTTTATTATTCAGTATAACTAGCATTCATTTGAATTGTTAGCCGTCTTTAATTCTTTCATTTTGCATATATTTATACTAATGTTGGTAAACTTAGGCATTTTAGTTTTAAAGTTGATAAGACCTTTAATTAATTAACATGTTTATTTTACAGGTTACATTAAAGACACTTACTTGACGTATGAACACGATTGGATTCAAACTGCGTCTTTGTGGGTTCTTCACGAACTTTTGAACGAATATTCCAAGAATCCTATTGGACTCAAAACGGAAATCGAAGAAGGGGAAGCTTTCATTGGAAATGGAACAGCGCTTTTGAAGCTTATAAAAGGAGTCATTTTTGTTATTCGGAATGGAAATAAGCAATCGATTAAAGACTGGGTATATAAAACCAATGATATATTATGTTACTTATCTCATTTAACTAGTATGGATAACGATCTCAGCATAATAACGATTAAAATTATTTCGACTGTGATTAAACGTAATTAATTTCAATTTTTGAATTTTAAGGCTCTTAAGTGTTTGAATATTCTCCTTCCGGTTGCTTCATTACTTGAAGATGAAAAAGCGTATTCAGAAACTCTGAATCTCTTGAGGAAACTTGTAAATCAAGAAGTGAATAAAAGTCCAAAAGAAACTTCAAAGGTTAATTTAAATTAAGATTAACTTTTACAATATTTAATATTTATGATTAATTAATTAATAAAAAGTTAAATTTATTAATTCGCATGATCTGATATCGAGTTGATTTTTCTAGCGAATGAATTCCTTTTATTCCCTTGGTCATTTAATACAAAACTCCTCAGTGGAAACACTTGAGAGATGTGACGCTGCCGGGATTATCACACGACTGGTCGTGCGAGAAATGACTGATTCGAATACCCCAAGTATGAAATTTATTAATTTACTACTTTTTAAAATAATCTATTATATTTGTAATTAGTTACGTACCAAGTTGTGGTGCTTATCTATTAAACCTTGTTTGCGTTGTCACATTTCACATTACAAATTATTACTTACTTATGATGAAATTAATTAATATTAAATATGAATTATTTTAATTGTGATTTTAGTGGAGATCAAAAAACTGAGCGAAGAACTTTCAGATTTGCTCAGGAAGAAGATCGGAGAGCAAATGTTCAATTTGAAATATGCGGAAGTCAATGATTCACTTTCGAAAAAACGAGCCCTCAAAAGAGCTATGAAACGTGAAAGCGTAAGAATTGAATTAAATTCAATTGCAAAAATACAAATTATTTGTAATTAATTATATTTTTTCATTCCAGGTTGTTCTGAATCCTACACGAGAAAAGAAACGACGAACCTCCAAGCCAAATCACAACAAATTTAAAAAAGGAAGAAAATTCAATAATTGACTTAAACATTAATTGAGTTAAATAAATCGCATTTTTTGTTATTTCGTTATCAAAATCATAGTCAGTTAATAATCCTTGTAGCATAATCATGCCTAAATAATTTAATTTGGTAATTAAGTATTCTGTTTAAATTATTGTTAAATTGAAATTTCTGATTTTGGTTTTAGGGCATAATATACAAAAAACTTAGTTATGTTTTCATTAGTTGATTTTACGAAAAATTAGGTGCGTTTTAAAAAATTTGAATTTGAATATGTTTAATGAATTTTGCGGAAAGTTAAAATGGTCATTATATTTTAGATTCATTATCAGTTTAAAATATTGTTAAATTCAAATTTCCGATTTTGGATTTAGGGTAATAAATACAAAACACTAGATTCGGCGATCCGGGTCCCGGTGAACCCAGAACGCCGGATTCGCATGAAATTTTTTTTGTGTGTTAATTAACCTACTGTAAAACCGACGAGACACTAAAATCCCTCCCATATTTTCATACATATTATATAAAAATACCCAGTTTCAATATTTCATTGATGTAATGGTGAAGGTCGTGGGAAAGGTAAGCCTTGGTCGCAGGTTCGTTCCTTTCTCGAAGCGATTTATTTTTTTTACTCAAACATGATCCTAATTAACTAATTAAACTTTATGATAAAATAGATAACAATAAAAATTATTCAGAGATATTTTTTGATTATAATAGTTATACGTAGGCGTAGGCGATTTACGTAGGCGATTTACAAAATTATTTACCTAATTATATTTAATAAAAAGGTTTAATTGAAGAGATACAAATATAAACTTACATCTATTTTAAAGCATTTTTAAGGAAATTTCAAGATTGGCCTTGAAATTGATCATAAAAAAGTTATTCTTTTGAAAATATTTTCATCTATTATATGTATACATACACACTTAATAAATTATTTTTTCCCTTTCCCAACTTCTCGCCACCTTTCTCATTTGATTTCAAATAATCCTCATGAGTCAGAACATTAATTCTGTATACACTACAAAATTGGGGATGATACATGGCAAAGAAGCAGTGAAACATAAAGACATTCTACATTGGCTACATTTGATGAAAAATTGTGAATTTTGTGAACAATTGCATTTTTCATACATATACTTGAAGCATACTTTCGAAACTGTTTCAAATTCACATTTGGGACCATTAATTAATTTTGATTCAATCCAAGCATATTTTAACATGTTGTTAAATAATGGAGATTTCAATTGATGGTGGCCTAATGACTGCATTTTAATTACAGCATTCCTTGAGATAACATCGACTTCTAAATTACTACCTGTTTGAGATATACGGGTAGTAATTATTTTTAAGGGTCTATGAAAATAGATATCGCACTGTTGGGTGTCTGAAGTACAGCATGGAGGTATAATTTTTAATAAGCAGTTGGGATTACCGTTTTTACCAAATACATTATTATAGGTCATTACATCGGCATGACCTCCCCAGGAGTCAACAATCATGACAAAATCCTTGTTGACGTTTGAAACAAAGATTTTCTTCAAAAATTCTCTATTCAAATATTTCGTCATTTTGCCAGAAACGCTGCATAATATTTCGACGTTTTCTGGTCTAAATATCTTTTTCTCAACTGCAAATATATTTATATAATTTATTTCATATATTCCAATTATTCTATATCCAAGGATTCTCTACAAGATCCACATAGGTATTTGTCCATATGGATATTTTCAAATTGCTCCTATCCTCACCAGACACTTCTACACTCTGATCGACCGAGGGTTTCAACCACATTGCAGACTGTTGGACATGCGAGTGAGAGCACGGCGAAGGTGGAAAAAGAGGTTCTGCTGCAGATACTGCCTGTCCAAATGAGGAATGGAAATTTGACACTTGACGCTTTCGCATTTTTCTCCATTGACGGTAAAAATGTTCAATCAAAAAAAATATTTTTTAAATTCCAAGTTTTTTAACCGAACCGTTGTTAGGTCATGGTCGGAACTTAACCTAACCTTCATAATCGTAATACGAAGAATACCAACTTCGTATTTTATTGAATGATTGGTTTCAAATATTTTTCATTGAATATCATTTATATTGTCAATGTGGCATACTACCTCTTCTCCTCAATCGTGTAAATGCTAACTCATTCAATTCATGACTCTAGATTAATCATAATTATAATAATATACCATGCATTAAAATAAAATAATACCTATATAATTATGTGTACAATTGCACAAACTTCCTATATACCATAAATATTTCCTCAAATGTTTAATAAATTTTTATATATATAACTAACATGAATATGTTATAACATGGATAGGATGGATATAACATGGATATAAATGTACCCTTTAATATTATTAGATAATTTTATGTATGTACAATATGGTGATAATGAGAATATGACGCATCAGTGCAAGGTCGAAAAGTCGAAATAATGTTCTTAAGAAAATCTTTGATCTCAATTTAATCCAAGAACATAAATCTATAAAGCGAAAGTGGATTTTTCTCAATATATTTAATAAAGATCGTCATTGATGTCGCGACATTTACGTCGACAATTAGATAACAAATTCCAAATGCATAATTCATTAATATAATTTATAAAAGACTAAAATGATATTTAATTGCAGCAGTCTTTGCGTCAAGTTGACTCTAGTGGATTGAAAGCTTAAGTATATATAGTCTTTAAAGTATATATTATCGATTTTTAAAAGTATTTATAATTTGGCAAAATTAAAAATTTTACAGCGAAGGATTTTGATTAATATTTATAATTTATTATGGATAGCCTTCAAATAAATAACTTAAGTTATGGAAATTATCCTGATTTTCCCTTTGTTGTACAATTTAATTATCAGAAAAATGGTGAACGTCTTCAAGCTTGCGACGGAATGATTTTAGGCCCTTTGTTGGTTTTCGCCGCTGCAAATTGTTTGTATGGGAGAAATGATTCAGATTTTGAAATAACGTGGAGCGATCACGAAATTCAAATTTCGGATCCAACACTGGGAAATTTAACTAATTTAACAAAAAATTCAATGCAAACAAGAAGTGCTTTGAAAATTTACATTCATCCATTATACAATGCAAGTTCCGTTATTCCACTCTATAACGTTGCAATTATTGAAGTGAATATGCCATTTGTGTATAACGAGCAACATATGCGTCCTTATGTTGCAACTGATTTATATAATTTAGGTAGGTATTAAATAAATACATAATATTTAACTAAATATTAGAAAACGAAAATGTCACGTTCTCATTTGTGTTGATAAAAACAAACGCAAAAATTAATAAGGTTTGAAGTGACTCATAAATCCTGTATTGTACATTCAAATTATTTCAAATATTAATATATTACCATATTTCATGTCACAACTCTTTTTAGATAACGGCAGAGCAAGATTTCTTCGGTTGGAAAAGAAACGGACGAATATAAAAATAAATGAAGTTAATATTAAAATATTAACAAAAGATAAGTGCAAGGATATTTTTACTAAATTATTTGATCTCCAAATTCCAAATATTTCAAATTTGATCGTTTGCGGTGAATCTGAAACTGAAGATGTTGATATATGTGATGAAAATTATGATTGGGGTCCTTTAATTTGCAACAGTAAATGATCAATGTTAATTATACAAATACATATTACAAATACACATATAATATGCTTAATCAGATTAATTATATTATATTGATTAATATGTTGTATGTTTAAAGTTGAATAATTTTTATAATTTTGTGATTTAGAGGATTTAACCTCAACGGAAATATTTAGTACTGATTTTTTGTGTGGTATGCCACTGTTGAATTCAAGAACATTTTGCTCATATAATAATTCAAAGTATAGTTTTTATACTTCTTTTGGCAATTATTACCCATGGATTTCGAACATAAATTACAAGTAAGAGAAAAAATATTTTAAATACAAGGTGCGTCAAAATTGCTTTCTTTTTTATTTGATTGTCTATTTAAAAAAGAAAGCAAATTTTTGATGCACCATGTACTAATTGTAAGTTGTAAGGCACTAATACATTAGATATAAATAATTATATATTACGTTAATATAATTTATGTGTAATTACATCTATCAATCTAAAATAGGGATATTAATTTATATCTAACTGTTAATTTAATTTTTAAATCAAAAATAATATTAAAAATAAAATCTTTATTAGGAAATCATTTCAACCAACAATTCCAACAACTCCGTGTGAAAGTGATCAATTTCAATGTTTAAGCTTGAAATGCATCAACAATTCTTCCCTCTGTGACTATAAAAACGACTGTGGTGATGGATCAGATGAAACCAATTGTAGAGATTGTCAAGAAAAATTTCGATGCAAAAATGACAAATGTGAATTGTATGAATTTGTTTGCGATTTTGAAAATGATTGTGGCGACGGATCAGATGAAATTGGATGTTTAACATGTCCACAAGATGAGTTTAATTGTAAAAATGGGAATTGTATAAACCCAAATCTTGTTTGCAATGGTTTGAACGACTGTGGGGATCGTACAGACGAAATAGATTGTGTTGATTGTATCGGGAGTTTTTATCGATGCCCAAGGTCAGATATTTGCTTGAATGAAACGTCAATGTGTGATGGAATTAAAGATTGCAAATATGGCGAAGATGAATTTAATTGTGGTGAATGCGCTGAATCAAGCTTTAGATGTAAAAATGGTTCATGTATTATAAAAAGTTACGTCTGTGATTTTGACAACGATTGCTTGGATTTCTCGGACGAGATAAATTGTGGAATTTGTAATAAGAGTGAGATTCGCTGTGATATAGAAAATATTTCAACGTGTGTTGATATGACATCAATTTGCAATGGGATTAAAGATTGCCATAATGGCAATGATGAATTTGGATGTAAAAATTGCTCCGGAAATGAATTTCCATGTTTCTCAGATGGACAATGCGTTCCAAAAAAAAATGTTTGTGATGGATTTAAAAACTGCGTAGATGGCTCTGATGAATATCGTTGTATAAAATGTTCACAAGAAGAATTTGAATGTTTAAATTTTAATTGCATACATAAGAATAAAACCTGCGATGGTGAAAACGATTGTCGAGATGGCTCCGACGAAATTAATTGCCCAAATTGCCCTTCGTTATCTCAATATTCATGCAAAAATTTGTGCAAAGGGGAACATAATCTTTGTGATGATTTTAATGATTGTAAAGATGGGTCCGATGAAGAAAATTGCGATAATTGCACTAGAAATGAATTTAGATGTAAAAACGGAAATTGTATTGATCTTAAACTTGTTTGTGATAAAAATAATGATTGTTTCGATGGGTCGGATAAATCCCATTGTGGAAATTGCGCTATTTATGAATTTAGATGCAAAAGTGATGAATGCGTGAATAAAGAAAACGTTTGTGATGGAAAAAAAGATTGTGAAGATCAATCTGATGAAATTGGGTGTAAAGTTGAAAATGTCTGCAAAAATGGAACCCTCAATTTAAATTGCGAATCAAGCTCAACTTCATTTTTTATTTATATTATTATAATTTTTGGTATTGTTGTGCTTGTCATAGTTGCAATTGTTGTTGCTAAGAAATTCTTCATTCAAACTCTTTATTAACACAAAATCATGATTTAAAAATATCCATAAAATCATTAATGTAAATATTATAACTAATGCGATTCATATTTGGTAATGTTTAGTGAATTTGTTCCAGATATATCAATTGATAAATGTAAATGACGTTAATTATTAGGAATAAATACATTATAAGCATGTTGTTTCTAATTGTAAATAATAATAAAAACCTATTTACTTGGAATTTCTCTCTATATTAAATTTTTATGATTAAAATGCAAGATAAATAAGATTTAATGACGAAGCAATTACAAGGAACATTGAATATAAAATTGAAGATGTATACTTGTAGAATCAGCTCAATATTAATAAAAATTAATAATTGAATACGATTAAAAAATTAATATCCAATGTATTATATTTTATATAACTCTTATAATTATTATAATTATAATTTGTAAAGGTTATCTCTAGTAACCAAGCATTAAATTTAATCAAATCGACGAAATTATAGCAAAATTCATATAATTAGTGTTTAAATATAATTTATATAATAATTAAACAACCAGTTTAATTCCATTTAGTCACACTTGCATTTACACGAACGTTCATAAACATAAATGCTTTAATTTTTTATTAATTTAATATCACTATATACTTAAAAGTCATACGCATCTTATAATAATTTCAAAGTAAAGAATTTGGGGCTTATTTTATTGTAAGTAATAATGAATAGTATACAACTTAACAATAATTCTACATTTGGAAATTACCATAATTTTCCATTTATTGCTCAAATTAATTTACCAAAAAATGGGGAAAATTTTCGGCTTTGTGACCGAATGATTTTAATTCCTTTGTTGGTTCTGGCCTGCACATTGTTTGTACGGGAGAAACGATTCTATAAACGATTATCCATATGAAATTACAATTTCAGATACAACCTCAAATTTCTCAAAATTAAACCTTTTCAAACAAGTAAAACCTCCAAAGATAGTTTATGTAATGTACAATGCAAGTTCCATTTCACTTTTTCACTACATTGCAATTATTGAATTGAACGATGAATTTGTATTTCGTCCTTTATTGACTTGGATTGCATCAAATGAATTATCAACTGTGTGTATTCAATAACTAATTACCATTAGTAGCATGTACAGATAGTAATTAAAGATGATTTATTAATTATACGGTATTTGTTTGATTGATTAGAATAGTTATTATGCTATTATTATTACATTGAACTTGTAGCATAATCATGTTTAAATAATTTAATTTTGGTGTTTTGGGCAAAGACATTTATTTCCCATTATAAATTGATACAAAGATGTTAACGAATATTTTACTTAATGAGAGATTTGATGGATATTTTGAGTAGAACAATTATTTTGACTTGACGTTTCTTTCACTTTGGGAGTTGGCAAACTTCACAGGTCGAAGCTGAGGCTTGATTAATGAAGGTGCAATGGGCACAAGTCCACGCGGCCCCGACAATCCCTCGAGATGAACCAGCAGCTGCTGAACCCCCAGACGCTGCCACCAACTGCTCAACCTAATTAAAAAAATTATATATTTTAACTAACATTTTAATTAATTATAGTTTGTTTAATAAAATTCAATTAAGAGATATTCAATTCAATTCAGATTTATACGGATTGAAGAATTTAAAATTGACAAGTCATTTAAATGTTTAATGGTGTTCTTACAGTCGCCCAAACTTCCGCAGCAGCCCATTCGTTCGCTTTAGCGTAATTTTCCGTTCTCACAGCTTCCAACAATGCTCCTAGAGATTCACGAATGTTCAATCCAATCTCCATTGTAGCGAGATAAATGAGGAAGTGGAAATCCGATGCCAAATCAAGAAATTGTCGATCTTTCCCAAATTGCTCCAAGTAAACGCTCAAAGCTCCAAAATCCTTCAAAATATAAATATAAAAGTTAAGAATTAAAATAATTAAATATTTTATTTTAGTTTTATTTTAGCAAGAATAAAATTATAAACATTTTTAAATTGAACTTTAATCAATCTTTATGAATTTAACTTGCTCCATTAAAATCAAAATAATCAAATTGATAAGATATTTAAATGTGCCTTTTTACCTGTAATTGCCCATCAATGAGACGATTCTCAACTGGGAAGGGATTGATTCCTACAGGAATATGGAAGGAATACATTGGCTGATTTGGAGTTGAAACCGGAACGTCCACAAGAAGATATTCTACTGGAAGCGGTTGGGCAATTTTCTTAACTTCGTTCCCATACTCATCCTTTTTCTGTTAAAATTTAAACATTAATTTATTATAATTAAAAGTCAATCACAATAAACAGTTCAAGTCCCATTATTAAAATTTTAACTAATTAAATAATTAGTTACCGTATAAAATACATCCGGTACAAACTGCTTCTCGGATGATTCCTTCACATAGCCAAGCTCTGGGGCGTCGATGGTCGGTAAAAGAACATTTTCCCTCTCAAGGGCCATTGCCTGACTTGAGACTTGATATCCAGCCATTGCAATTTGTTTCCCTTCGTCTCCACTCACCAGGACGGTTACAGACTTTGACCCAAATGTTCCGCTCGGAGCCAAAGAACACACATTCGGATGCAGATTCTGGAGATGGGCCGCCGTGATGCATTCCGATGCCGAGAGGAAATGGGAATGAATTCCCCGTGTGCATTTGACAGACCCGTTGGCTTCAGGGACCAAATCCGTAAAGATCCAGCCGAGAAACGAAAGTCCCAATTCATCAGCAACTCCTTTGACAATATCCCAACGCTCGTCTGGGTTGAGAAAAACGATCGAGTTCTTCGTGGTCTCTTGAGGAGGTTCGTAAATGCAGGCGACTCTAGCTCTATAAATTAATTAATAATGATCATTTCACAATTACATTTTAATTTTTAAATAATTAACTAATTTTAATATTTTACCTGATTCCAAGAGGGACATCGGTAAATTCTTCATAGCGCCCAAAAAGAAAACCGACTCGCTGATGACCCGATGCTTTCCAATATGAAAGAAATCTCTCAACGATGGCGGGGTTCTCGAACATGACGTTGTCCACGTGTCGATATCGTTGCAGATTTAGAGTCACCGCACTTGGCTGACATTTGCTGCAGATCCCTTTGGGCCAAGGTGGATGGGAAGTGCAGCCGTCTTTAATTCTCACATTCATATCCTCCAAGGCAGCAAACTTTCCTCTATTTTATAATTAATTTTATTACAACACATTAACAATTAATTTGTAAATTACTCAATGGTTTTAAATGATATGTAATTTATTTATTTATTATCTTACTTATCAATCCCAGATGTTAATTTCTTCAGGTAAGAATGAAAGGAGAGATGTCTGATGTTGAGCTCCTTGAGATAATTGTCATCAAAAGGTTCGAGCGGGCAGCAGAAGAGACACGAAGCGTTGTCATTATGCCGACAAAGTTTTGGATCTCGTTTCCGTGCGATTTTCCCGTCTTTTCCCTTCAGCAGGACGTCGATGTCGTCTTCCTGGAGCTTAACCTCCCTCTTCATCATACCGTCTGGTTCGCTCTTGGTGCCATTGACCGTGGTGTGGAAATGAAGAACGTCTCCGTGTTTGATTCCCAAATCGGAAACTTTCTTTTGACTCTTTTCGATCATCTGTTTCTTCTCGCGATCACGGTAAAGTGTAAAGGCCGATGAAGGCTTCATTACTTCAGAAACCTACAATTTAAATATGGAATTAAATATTTTCCAATCACCAGCCCCAGTTATGTAATTTAATATGATGGCAATTAATTTTATAAAATTTATTTTAATTTTAAAGTTATAAAATGGCTAAATACAATTTATAAGATCATTTTGTAAATAACAATTGACCTTATCAAAGACGATCTTCATTGAGCTTTTAGCGTCAACTTGGACTCGTTTTTGCCCTTCTGGGGACTGAATTCGAAGAGTAATCTGTTAATTAATCAAAATGAATTAAATCCACATGTTTCAATTCAATTTAATTTTATGAGAGTTATTTGATTAATTTTGGTAATTTTGTTTCTTACCATGTTTGGTTGAATAATTAAGTTCTCTCGTATGAAATCCTTAGGATCTAATAAACTAACTATTTTACTAATATGGTTAACCTTTAATTTACAAAAGTTGGAAAAGTATCAGAAAATTAGAATCTTCAAATCTACGAAAATTTCGAATTCCCTTTTTTTTCTTGAATTCTCGCTCTTTTGTTATAAAATTTAAAGGAAGATTTTGGGACAAAGCAGACGAAATGTTTGCATAAGAATCTTAAAAAATCTTTTTATTTTTGTCTACAAAATATATCGTTTCTATTTATACAATTACAATTAAAAGGGGGATTGGAAATGAACGGAGAATTTAACTTTAACTTTTATTCTGTGACAAAGCGGAAATTCAGAGTTGGCCCGCAGAAATCGCAGCATTAAGGATGGCTCACGTCGACGTAGTTTATATGAGAGTTCTCTTCCCATCATTTTAACTTTAACTCCCTTTTAAATCCCATTTAACTTTTTGAATGACTTGGGTCATCTGTCAAAAAAGTACCTTGCATTTCTAACTTACTCACCCGACCTTCAGACTGATTATGCCCATTTGTCAAAATGGAAACGAAGACACTTCCTGTCATGTTCGGTATGGTTCTTTTCATCTATGAATTTAATTAATTGTCATTTAAATATCATTACTTATTTACCATTTAGGTTCTCAATAAACTAATACTTTAATAAAAAATATATTCTAATTTTATTACTTAATTGTAATTTGTAACAGAAGAAGACACTTAATATAATTAAATAGAAGTTAATTTTTAATTTTGTTTTTAATTTTTATTCTGAACGTCTTATTTTTTAATAGAGTCTCTGCTGGAGAGCAAAGGAGGAAAAGATGAGTTTTTGGGTTTGATGAGGTCAACGTCCTCAGGAACTCTTGCTGTGTCAAAACTTTTTGCATCGAAAATTCAGTCAAATGAACCTGCCACAGCTATTAAGGCATTTGAGGTAAATCAACAATGACATATCTTTTAAAATTAAACTCTTTAATTTTGTTATTCATCGAGTTATCTATAATCAATAATCTATAATGCATATTTAAATATTATTTAACTATATGTATTAACTTTTTAAATTAATTTTTAATATAGGTTTTAGAGATGCTTTTAGAAGAACCAGCCAACAGCGACCTACGAACTGAAATCTCTCGATACAAATTTCTCAACGAGATAATTCGAATCTTGAGCCCGAAGTACATGGGAGCTGTGACACATCCAGACATCAAAAAACGAGGGATTGAATTCCTCCGTCATTCTCGTCTTTACCTCGAACAAGAGAAAGTCGATGCAGTTTTGGATTCTTTAACAACCGGTGGAGCGATTCCGTCCGATCAGGCAGAATCCTCCCCTTTGGTGTCTAACACCGAGAAAGAACTCAAACGGCTCTTGCAGTCAAAAGACCCTTTGGACATCGCTGCAGCAAATGCTCTTATTAAAGAAATGGTCGAGAAAGAAGCAGCAGCTGAAGAACAGCGTCTTCAACTTGTAGCTTTAAAAGAGCAAATTGATACAGCGACCGAATTGGGAATTGAGCTTTTAAATTCTTCAACTATCGATTGGGAAATTACAGAAGAAGTTTTGGAAAATGTCAAAGGGCTTGAAACCAGGCTGAGGATATTGACAGAAAATACTCCGGCCGGCCAAGAGGAATTTGACATGCGGAAGTTGATTTTAGATTTTAAGGTTCTTTTTGAATTCGTTCGGTCGAAAGATTTAATTGGGTTGGAAGTGGAAGAAGCAGCGAGTCAAATCGAACCGATTGAGCCAACAAGTCACGATGAAGAAATTCTTTTGTCGATTACACCAATCAAGTCAGAACCCAAAGAACCTTTGAGCGACATTGGGGATTTGAGCAGAGAGCTGATGGAGAATTTGAGTCCGATGGCCCAATGTCAAAATAATAGTCAATCAATCGAGTCAAATGAAATTTTACCAAAAAATCATCAAAGTCAATTAAGGTAAATGGAACTGATGGCTAATTAAATTAAACTTAATTAAACTTAATTTCTTAAAGATCAACTTTCTTAATTGTGTTCTGATGAAAGATAATATAATCTATTAATTATTGAAGATTGTAATTTATAATAAAATGATATTAAAATCTTTTCAGCGGCAAACCAAAAACACTGAATGAACTTAAAAGCGAAAATCTCCTTGATTTGGATTTCTTTGATGACATTCGTCCACCTTCGTTGAATTCGACTCCAAGGGTCGGAATTGACAAAGTTTTGAAAAAGGAAGAGCCGCTCCTTCAATTCCTTCAAGAACCAGTCAAAAATGAAACGAATGAAGTTTTTAAAAGTCAACCAACTCGATCTCTCCTTTCCCTTGAGAGCATTCAAATCTCGGCCGTTCCCCCTTTAGTGAGGGAGGAAAATGAAATTGAACTTTCGCTCTCCTTTGGATCTACCGAGGAATTTCCGCATTTAATTATTCTTGTACTTACCAATAAGTCAGAGCACAACGTGAAGAATTTTTCATTTAGGACAACCCCACAGGTAAATTAAATTTATTATTATTAGTTTTAGATTTTTAAACCAGTAGTTAGGAAGCAAATTCGTCGAGGAATAATTATTAGGTAAATAATAATTATTATACCCTATTTTTAACAAATGTGCTGAGTTTAAGTTCCCAGAAAAAATTTATATGCATTTCCTATGGAAATTTTTTACAGGAACTTTGAACTCAGCACATTGGTTAAAAAATAGGGTATAGGTAAGGTATGTTATTATAATTATATTATAGTAATTAATTCAATCATATGATTTTAGTGTGAAGTTGTGATCGAATTCGGAGGTGAAGTTTGTGCATGGCGGCAGAAATTCCTTCCACCTTCGTTCCTCTGCGGCGTCTTGTCCCTTCCCACTTCAGGTGATTTCAGTTATGAAGGGACTTATGCCACCGACGGTCCGCACCGAATTTCCGGCCGATTCGGGGTGAAATGAATAAAAGCCTCATTCACGTTGTTTGATTCACGTTCTCTTATTACATACGGGCGAGGGAGGGGAGTCTGTCTATGCATATAACTCTATGTAAGAGGAGACGTAAGCGGAGAATCGGGGTGTTTCGGGTTGAGAGACCCGGGAGTTGGGCCTGCGCGGGGAGGGGTGTGAGCCAAGATGTCGTCGGGACGGTACTACGAGGGTGGAGGGCCCCCGAAGGTCGTGGACAGGTCGCCCTCGTCGAGGAATTACATCCTCTCGGCCCCTGCGTCCAACAGAGGATCACCCAGGGGAGGAAGGTCAGGAGTTTAAAACATTTCTTTTCACGATCAATCAAACCCCGGTCGTTGACAACTCCACGTCCCAACCCTTTTCATTTACTCAACACCTTCCAATCTTTATAATCTAATTCTTTAATCAGTCTTTTTAAATAAGTCTCAATTTTTTAACTCAAATTTTCAAAAGCTGAATTTATAATTAATAGAATTAAGCTATTAATTAAATAAATATAATTATTTGATCAGGAAAATCGGTTGAATTTATTTAGTGTGATGTGATATGTGAGCCCTTATGATATAATTCCTTTATAATTTCATTTGTATTTATTTATTTGGTACGGAATGTAAATTATGGTTAAATGAGATTTAAGAGGATTTTTTTGTTTACTAGTGAGGTTTTCATTATGATTTTTCATTGGTTTTTAGACCTACGCGTTCAAGCACAAATTCCCCGTTGGGCCACTACGGGGAAATGGAGGAATACGAAAGAAGCCGATCAACTTCGAGACTCAACAGATTCCCCGACAATGAATTCGTTCCTATACGAGAAAGATCACTCGACCGACGCGGCCAACCGATCCAAGGTACAAAATTCCGTTCAATTACATCGAATTAAGATTAAACTAAATCGCTGCCACATTTTTACCCAAACATTTAATTGTAACCACATTTAAGATTAAAATAGTGTTTACTCACAATACATTACCTAACTCTATTATAAGCATCACAGTTTGACATTCTTTTTACTAATTGGATCTAAATTGTAACTTTACATTTAAATTAAAGGATAAAATATTTAAATAACTACAAAACATATAAAAATAACTAAAATTGATATTTAAACAACTTCATAAGATATTTAAATAATTACAATTGATATTTAATAACTACAATTGATATTTAAACAACTCTAAATAACTAAAAGATGTTAAAATGTTAAAGAATGTTAAATTGCATTAACTTTAATTATTTTGGTCGTCTTGAATTCTTTCTCTGAGGGATTTAAATAATTTTATTTTTGGGCTATTTGAAGGACCCTACAACAACGGAAGTAAACGAACCAATATTTTCTCTCTTATTTCTCTTTCGTATTCCTTGAGTTTAATAAAAGTGTAGTCACGTAGATTGGTAGAAAGTGTTACATGCCTCTTGTGGGTCTTTTAATTGCCTCTTCATCTAATTAGCTTCACAAGGCATATACCTTCTGTATTTAATGTAGTCTTTATATATAATGGTCCATGCATGGACTTTTCCCCTTTTCACACCTCACGTTCCAACATCGTGTTCCGCCTTTATTAGCTCCCTTTTTATCTTCTCTTATGGCCCTCATTAACTTTCTCACTTATTATCTAATATCAAAGAAATGAATGCTACCTTTATTCAACCCTTGCTTTCTCATTATTTAATGAGCTTTCTTTTATCCAATCCTTTTTACCTTTTATCATCATCATCTTTTCCCATAATCTTTTCTCATTAGTTTCATATTCTCACCTGTACTATTTTCATTAACTTTTACTATCATCTTTATTTTTTAACACTATAGATTTTCTCCCTTTAAACTCAATATATATATATTCACGACCATTGTTTTTTCCATTTATGGGAACGTGTGAGTGTGATTTGGACGTGATTTGCAAATTGTGATTAAATGCTCATTAATTAGTTTAATTACCATTTTTACTATTAAATATGTATTTGAACAATTATCGCTACTTGGACATTAACAAACACTTCATTTAACTTTAAATTAACACAAATTAATTGCTAATTAATTGAGATTTTTATATGTACAATTTTATATTTATATGTAATTTTACAAAATCTCTATAATATGAAGAGTATTTGAGTAATACTTTAAAGTACTTACGTTGTATTACTTTTAGAGTAAAATTTGAGCAATACAAGTTTTATACTATTGTATATAGTTTCATACGTTTTATACATTTTGATTCAAATAGTAATCAAATAGTCGTTTAGATTGAGTTTAGAAATTTTTAAGCCAATTAGCCAATGTACTTCTTAGCTCCTCTGTGTGATGGGGAGAACGTAAGTAGAATGAATTGAGTAGTAAGTTTGACTGGTTGCAGAGCCGTACGTAGACGAAGTAGATTACTACAACAATCCGCCGCCGCAGTCGATTATCCGAAGAGGGGCAGGGGGCGGCGGGCGACCTCCGGGTGACCCTTCAAACTACCTCAATGAACTCCAGTACCAAAATGGGGATTTGCAACGGGAGCTCAGCAACCTCAAGAAGGAGCTTGAACTCACCAATCAAAAGCTCGGGTCGTCGATGCACTCTATCAAAACCTTCTGGTCACCGGAACTCAAAAAAGAACGAGCTCTGAGGAAAGAAGAATCTTCGAGATATTCTCTTCTCACTGACCAACTCAAATTACTCAATTCTGAGAATCAGGTAAACAAACATGTAAATACTCCATTTATTATTTAATTAAATAATAATTTAAATTAAATTTTACAATTTAAATTAATAGAAATGAATTGAAGGCATTAGAAAACAACTCAATATTGACAATGAGTTTTTTAGCCATGTTCATATTTATGTATTAGTTGATTACTGTTTTTGAACAATGGGGAGAATAATAATAATTTATATTTTATTAGAAATCAGCATTGTTGGTGCGCCAGTTGGAAGAAGAGTTGAGAATGCGAATGAGGTCCGGAGGGAATCAACACGAACTCCAGAGGAACCTTGAAGTTCTCATCTCGGAAAATGAACATCTCGTGAGAGAAATCCGGATTTTGAGAGAAACAATTAAAGAGCTCGAGCTGCGACTCGAATCACAAAAGTCAACACTTCAGTCGAGGGACGAATCCATTAAGAAACTCCTAGAAATGCTACAAACCAAAGGAATGGGTAAAAGACCATTTAAAATTAAAACCTTCTTTGTTCAAAACTTTCACCAAACTCATAAACTTTGTATTTTTTACCATGCGGCTAACTAAAATAAAATATACAGTTAACTAAAAAAATAAGATGTGAAGTTAACTAAAATCAAATCTCATACAGTTAATTAATATAATGATTAACTTATTATTTATATTTTGTAGCTGGTAAGGAAGAGGAACGAATGGTGCAACAAATTCAATTCATAGCGGGCAAACAAGTAAGTTTTATTTCTTAACTTTAAGAATTCAAGGTTTCAAAGGGGGAATAAATGGGGTAGTAAAAGGGAGAAATCAATAAAGCCATTATGTGCCTTTGAGAAAGTCTCAAATCCTTGCCAAGGATCAATAATAATTAAAAATACACTTCAATAACTCCCACGTCAATCTTCGACCCTCGGGATGTTTAATTCATTTCCTCTTGTATTATTAATCATTTACATTAATATTACATATAATCTATATTTAGATCAAATTCTTATCCATTTTATTTCCTTTTATATAATTTATAATTCTTTCTACAATTACAAATATTACTTATATAGATAACATAGGTATATCATACTCATATCGGTATGTTAGTTTTATAAAATAATATGAAGTGTATTGATACTTTGATGCAACGGTAAATTTTATAAAAAATCGTGATCATTTTTTAAAATTCTCATTAAGATTTCATTCTTTTCACGAGCGTAATAAATAATGGTAGTTTCATGTGTAAATGTGTAATATCTTGTCCAGATCGAGGAACTTCGAATCGAGCTGAATAAACGTGACCAGGAAGCGAACTCAATGTCGACGAAGATGAAAACGTTGGAGGAACAGCAAGCGGATTACCAAAGGCACATTGCCGTACTTAAAGAGTCTCTCTGTGCGAAGGAGGAACATTATAATATGTTACAAGGAGATGTAAGAATTTCACAATTCACAATTAAAATCCAATAAAATTAGTAAAAATCCAATTAATTAATAATTCCTAAATAGTTCAAATCATCTTTCAATTATATTTGGACAAATTTCTCAGGATTAATATTTACAAACCCACTTCAAAACTGAACAAGCTATTTAAATTAAGTTTATTGTAATTGACCTTTTAATAATTTGTTTTTAATGGGAATTTTATTAAGTGGTTTTTAATAAATTGACTTTTAATTGAATATGGAGGTAAATTGAAGATTAAATTGGATATTAATTAAATTCTTTTGTTCATTTAGGTTGAAGAATTGCGGGCACGATTGGAAGAGAAGAATCGGATGATTGAGAAAAAAACCAACAGCGCGATGTCGGCAGCTCAGGAGCGAAATCGCTTCGCTTCTGACTTTTCCGAACTTCGGGATCAGATGGAGATCAAGGAAAGGAAAGTGAGCGTTTTGCAGAGGAAGATCGAAAACCTTGAAGATCTCCTGAGGGAAAAAGACGTCCAAGTCGACATGGCCCGGGCCAGGTAAATAAATTATTAATTTTATCAATTTCTCTCCTTCAAATTTCCTCATTCATTTGGGAGAAAGCAAGGTGAATTTTTAACAGTTTTTTACTTTTTAGCTTTTGACCCAATTTGAACCATTTATAACCATTTAGTTCAATCAAAAGCATTTTTGATCTTTAAGGCTCATAAATGTTCATTTTTGTCCTTTTTATGATGTCTGGTAGGAGTGAAGGTAATGGGCAATTAAGAAAGATAAAGTGCACATTGAGAATGTAATTAGGGCTGGTTTGATGAAGTTGATGAAGGTGAATTAAGTTTTATGATGTCAACAGGTTGGCTCAATATCAAAGTAACAACGCGGAGCCGACGTCCAATTTGGAAGAAAGTTTGCTGGAGAAGGAAAAGCAAATTTCTCAACTGCGGGAGCAAAGAGATCGGGCCGAGAATGAGAAAATGGAAGAACGCGAACTTCACGACCGCGACGTGGCCGAGTCGAAGCTCAAAATTCATGCGATTGAGTCAGAACTCGAAAAAGTTCAAGTTCGATATGATCGAATTATGAATGAAAAAGTAATTAAATAATAACTCAATAGAATCAATAGACATGTCTAGACATCTAAGGAAAATAATAAACTTTAAACAATTAACTGTTTATTAACTTTAACTTTTAATTAATAAAATGTTTTTTTCCGAAGGATCGTCTTGAGTCAAAATTGGAACAGTCACAATCCGAACTTGGAAAATGTAAAGCAGAATTGGAGAAAACTAGTCATGAGTATGGAAAGAATTCGTCAGAATACGAATCACATAGAACGAGAATCACGAAACTAGAATTGGAGAATGAACGACTTCGTGTACGTTCATTATTTAATTAAATATCATTATAATTAATTTAATCTTTTATCTGTTGAGTTACGAGAATTCTTTCTTCTTTAATTTTGTATATTGACTTTCATAGAATTTACATAAATATATTTAACTAATTGTAAGTGTATTATACTAAATTGTTTTTTAATAAATGTTGATATTTTTAACTAGGATGATCGCGATCGTCTCGAACAATCGTCATCTAAACGGTTGGGTCATGAACATAGCGATTATTACAGCACAGAAAAATTGGAAAAAGAGCTGCGAAGAACTCAGGCTGAGTTGAAGCTCAATACCGCGGATCTCGAGAGAAACAAAACAGAATTGGAGAATTTACAAGAGAAGTTGGAAAAGTCACAAGGGGAAGTTTACAGGCTTAAAGCCAAGTTGGACAATTCCTTGTCGGAAAAGGAAAGTTTGAAGGATGAGAACGATCGGAATCAACTTCTCGTTTCACGAATTCACTCCGAGAGAGAAAAACTCAATTTGGAGTTGGAGAAGTCAAGGGATGAATTGGAAAGGCTCAAGGAGAACCTTCAAAAGCAATCCATGAATAATGAAAAGAATCTCAATAATTATGACAAACTACAATCCGATTATGACAAAATGCAGGTAATGGTTATAAAAAATTAGAAAAATCTAATTAGGAAATAATTGTATTAATATAAGTATTGTATTAAAATCTATTTAAAAAATTATTAATGAAATTAAAATAAAGGACATTTCACTTAAATAAAAAGTTAGATACTTTTTCAAGTTAAATTAAAATGTTTAATTGAATTTTAGGAAAAATTCGATAAAGTTTTTGGCGAAAATCGTCGCCTTTTGAATGAAAAGGAAAAAATGAGTTTCGAGCTCTCAAACCTCCAAGTAAATTTGGACAAAGGCGTTGGCCAACTTTCGCGTCTCACTAAAGAAAAGGAAACATTGTCGTTTGAAAATGATGAGTTGAAGGAGAAATTGGATAAAGTTGCTTCTTCGTCCTCACGACTCAACTCGGATCTCTCGAATCTCCACAAAGAGAATGAACGGTTGATTGAAAAGATTGAATTCTTGCAAGGGCAAACTCTCAAATTGGCCCGAGAACGGGATTCTTTTAAATCTGACTTGTCCAATGCTCAGGAGCTCACCCACAAGTCAGTTACTAAATTAGAAGCCGAAAAGGAATTCTCAGCCGTTGAGATGAAAAATCTGAAATTGGACATTGAAAAGCAGCGGAAAGAAGTTGAAAAAGCCGAGCAAAATTATGAACTTGCCCGATTAGAAAACGAGAATATTTTAAAAACCAAAGAAAAGATTACACTCGATTACAAAAAGCTTCAAAAAGAATTCGAGGATCGACTCCTTGAATCGGAAAAGACAAAAGGGACTTTGGAGAAATTGGAAATTGCCAATTTGCAAATCGGGCGGATGCAAATTGCTGAAGATAAACTTCGAACCGATCGCGAAAAGCTTCGAGCTGATTTGGAAGTTTTCAAAGAAAAGAATGAATTCTACTCACTTGAAAATAAAAAATGGCAAGAGAAAATTGCAACCCTTTCAGCGTCAAATACCAACTTGGAATCAGAACTCGAACGACTTCATACAAATTATGGAAGGGCTCATGCAAGCCAAGAAAAGAACTCTGAGGAAATTTCAATTCTTAATTCCATTATTGAAAATAAACAACGAGAGATTGAGAAATTGAAAGGTCAAGTGACATTAAATAGCGAAAATCCTGAAATGAGAGGTGAAGTAGAAAATCTGAGGAGGTTGCTAACAGAGTCTGAAAATCAAATCGAGGGATTGAAACGAGAAGTCAGAGGGAAAGGGGACCAACTCAATGAGACAAAACGGATCATGAAGGAATTGGAAGAAAGAAGTGTGGATCGATCAGAAGCTTTAAAAATAAGATCGTTGTTAGAAGAAAAAGCTAATGAAGTGAGTCGGCTGAACCGAATCTTGGAAGAGAAAGCGGGAGAGTTTGGGAATAAAGCGAAAGAAGCAACGAAAGCGACGGACAAATTGGAAAGAATGAAAATCCAATTAGATAAATATGAAAAACAATTGAGCAAATACGAACACGAGATGATGCAATTGACAAGCGAAAGAGATGAATTGATTCTTCAATTAGAAAAGAGTCAAGAATTGCTTTTACAATTCCAGAAAGAACTCAATGAGAGATCTGGGCAAAGTAAGTTTTGTTATCATTAAATTTAAAAAAATTAATTAACAAATCGTCAAACCACGGACAGAACTAGTAAAAGTTCAAAATTAACCATTTATAACATTTTTAATTAAAAATGATTTCGACTTCTAACAAAAAAATAGTGAAATTGGTTTAACTTTTAACTTTTAAAGCAGTTTAAATTAAATTTTGTTTAACACCGCATATTTATATATTATAATAACGTAGTACTATAATCAATATTGTATAAATATTTTTACAGTACAATGCGAATAAAAATTGATTTGATTTATTTCCAGATGAGAAACAAGAAGAATTGAATCTCTTACGCCAAAAGATCTGCGAATATGATGGCGAACTTGGCAAAGTGAAGAAAATGTATGACGGGGAACGAAAGAAATCCGAAAGTTATGAACAACGACTCAGACAACTTGAAGAGAAATTCAAAGGAGTTGAAAGAGAAAGAGCTGAAAAGGAACAGAGAATGGAATCACAATTGGAATCACTCTGTAATGAACTTGATCAGAAAAAGGTTAAAAATTAACAATAATTAAATTAATTACTTTTAATTTATTAATTTGTTATAATGGTTATATTTATATTATTTAAATATTTATTAATATTAATATTTTTTACAGCGCGCTTTGGATAATCTCGAAGCCAATAAACAAAAATCGGGTCAAAGCGAAGGAGAACTTCGTAAACAAATTGAAGAACAGAAGCGTCAATTGACTGACCTTCGTTCTCATGCTTCTAACGTTCAAAAAGAGCTGGAAATAGAGAAATTGCGTTCAGAAGAACTTGACAAATTCCTGGTCCACACGGGCGAGCAGCTCCAGGAGCAGCAAACCCAAATGAATCAAATGCAAGGAACGATTCAACAACAACAGCAAGCGTTGGCCCACGCGGCCAAAGCTCCACCGCCACAACAATCCGGTGCGGGAGACGAAGCTTTGAGGAAGGAACTCGCTGTTGCCAAGGAAATGGAAGCGAAAGGAGCCAAAGAAATGGAGAGGCTTTTACAATTAGTCAAAATGACCCAAGAGGAGCAAAATGCAAAGGAGAGAACTATCAGGGAACTGCAAGAGTGAGTTACATTTTTAATTTTGAATAATTGACAATTTTTAATTGAATTGGACTATTTTGGACATATATTTACGTAATATTTATACTTATGCGATCTATTTCAAGTTACTTAACTAATATGTATATTTTACAAATATTTTATTTAATTCTTAATATTTAATTTTTTCTTTGGCTTTCCAGCGCTTTGAGAGCGGAGAAAGCAAAAGCGGCGGCTGATCAGGTAAAACAATCAGTAAATTATCTAATTATAAATACAAATAATAATAATAGTCTTAAATTATAATATAAATTAACTGTAAATTTTAAAATTAACCGTTTTTTAACTTATATGTTTTTAAATGCTTTTTATTTTTAAAAAATAAATGTAAACATCTTGAGCATTTGTTTAGCTTATTAAAAATTAATTTTAAAAATTTTAATTTACTGACTAAATATTTTTGAATTTGATTGAAGCTTTTTTGAAGCCAATAACTGTACTAATATGTGTTTTGCTTATGTGTGTTTGTTTTATTGAAAAAGGGGCCTCTTGGAGCTGGGGCGGGATTCCTCAAATCTCTCTTCTAAATCCGCCGCTGGAACCTCCGAACAATAAACTTGGCATATCCAGATTGTAAAAATCCTCGACCCTGCGTCGACAGTAACACAAATATTTCCCTGCGACAAAGTGGAACTTTTTGTCTCAACCCGCGTTGGTAGTTGAATAACTTTTAGCTCTCGCGTGAATGCTCTTGACCGCCTATTTAAATATCTAACCATTAAACTAAATGATGAGTAATAATTATACTATACTAAAATATACGGTGGGATTTTTGAACTCTGGAGTCGTTTGGCGTCTGTGTGTGGTAGTGAAGAGGGGAATGAAAAAAATACAATAAAACTCGTACTACTAATTGTAATTAATAATTTTAACTCAAACGTTCCATAAACCACAACTTCGTCTTGTACATTTAACAATAATATCTCACACAATATAAAATGTGGGGAAATTTAAAAAAGGAAATTGTTTAAAAAAACATCATATTTAACAATTTTTACTATCCCAAAGACGTACATTTAACTTTAACTATCATGAACATATTTAAAACACAATAATAATAAAGAAACCTAACTAAATACTTTAAATAACACTGTTGAATTGAATAATTCCAAGTGTTGGAAATCTGCATAGATTTGTGTGTGCTCGCGTGGGTTTATTTCTCTATCAAATTCCTCTGTGTGTTTCGTAATTATGAAAGGAGTTTTGAAAGTTGAGAAAATTTAATTTAGGACATTTAAATATATAATTAATAATTTAATCATTTTGTGGTGCTTTTTCAATCTTTGTTCAAATCTGTTTTAATCCTTTAATAAATAATATTGTTAATTAGGATTAAATGTTGAAACCTTCTCAAAACTTGTTTGTGAAAATTGTTGTGTCGAATCTCCTAATTGAAGCTATAATAATGCTAAATATTCCAGTACAATGGTTAATAACAATTTATAATAAGCAACGACTAGTCAATTAATTAAGTTAATTAATTATTCTTAATTAATGAATTTATTATTAAGTTATGTTTGTGTCTATGAACCTTATTTATAATTTGAATGTAAGTTGGAGGCATTGCGGGGAAGCAATGAAGAAATGGAGAAAATTCTCCAATTGGCCGAAACAAGGGGAGAAGAAGCGGAGAGAGTTAAAGAAATTCTTTCTGCTCAATCTCTCGAAATTTTTGAATTGAGGTAAAAATTAAAAACTTGGTTTTAAATCTAATTAATTAATTAATTAGATATTAATTAATTAAGATAGTAAAAAGAGAATTAATAGTTAAAGTTATTATCACCTGTGTAATTGTAATTATTTTGATTTGTCCTTGGTAATATGTTTAGACAAAAGTTTTTATCTTCGACGTTGTCCGAGAAGGACGCCCAAATTGCACTCCTTGAGATGAGGAACGTTGAGCCTGGCGCCCTCCGTTCCCTCACGCGAGAAAGAGACGACATCCTTGCAAAAATGCAATTTGAGGTGGGATTTTGTTTTAATTAGATTTAATTAAAACCGTCGTTAATTAAAATCTAAATTGCTATTTAAATGCATAGGGAACTTTAATACAATAAAGTGCGTATTTTTGTTGAATAACCAAATTACTTAAAATTGAATGGCGACTTCCCTTTTTAACACTCACAAAGTCCAAAAGTAAATTTCTCATCGTGTGTGTTGTTTCTATCAAAGTCGAGTTACAGAATTCGCTCGTATGTAAATTGTAAATAATATACGTAATAATATATGAAATAACAATGGCTAAATAAAATTAATCATTTGGAAACTATTAGTAGCAAATAAGGGTAATTAATTATTATATTATTATATATAATAATTAGTAAATTGAAAATAGGGAATTATAGAAGGTAATTAATCACAATTAGTCATTGAGTAATTTCAATTAATTAATAAACCGCTGTTGGGATTTATTATCAAAATAACCGAATTGTTTCCGATCCTTGAAAGAATCTCTAAAGTTAGCAGTTGTTGTTTATTAAAATGTTACTGTTAATTAATAATATTAATCAACTGTTAATTACAGATAGTTAAATAATTTAATATTGGACTAATGTTAGTTAATTTAATAATTAAATAACAATCAGTTTCATTGAGGAAATATTAACATTAATTCTAATTCTGTTGTAGTGTTAATTAAACCAAGGAAGGATTTGGATCTAAAGAAATTAACAATTTATTTAAATAGAATATTTTTCTTTAAAAACTTTATAAGGTTTACAGATTTAAAAAAGGTTGAGTGAGGGAATTTAAATAATGCTTATGTGTGTGAATGTTATTGAAACAACGTTCAAGTTCATCCAAAAGTTCATGTCAACGAAGACGTTTTCACACGTTTTCTTAAATTTACAAAATTAATAAATAAATTAACATCAACTTTAAAAAGTGTGGATTAAAAGTGTAGGGAAAGTGTAATTATTCAAAAGTAGAGGAAAGTAATTAATTAACAAATCTAACAATGATTTTAACGTTGATTAAAATGTTAATTGAAGTTTAATTAAAGGGAAGCGGTTAAGCGGACGAGCATGTTCATTTGATCTAACATATCCGTTATTACAATCCTTAATACATATGTATAACGAGCCTAAGATTAATAACCTACTTAATTAATTAACTTACTATATTAATTAAATTTAATTAACTGAACTGATTTGTTAAAATATTCTCAATTTATAAATTGGATTAAATCTCAATTAATACAAATAACGTATGTAAACCAATAACGTATTAATTCTAAACTAAATCCTTAAGAACTTCTTCACTCGGCGGAGTTAAATGTTAAATTTCGAGTGTTGTTTGTGGAAAGAGCCAGTTGGGGTTTTGGGCCAACTTGGTCGTAGTGGGAATTGATGTAGTGAAAAAATAATTAAATGTCTTTTTTAATTTATTTAATTTTTATTCCTTCCAATTCCTTTTGTTTAGAATCAGAAGCAAGTGCTCGGACATTCCAATTGAATTATAACGAGAAAATATTGACTGCATTGTGTTACCAAAAATTTATTAAGTGTTATTGTCCTTTAATTATCATTTTCAAATGGTCGGAGTTAAAATGACGGCGTTTGTATATTTTTATTATTTACTCAGACGATTCCTCTTTATTCTCACAGATCGATTAATTAATAAAAAAAGTTAAGATTTCAATTTCATTCACTTTTTATTCACTGCCATTATTCATCTAAATCATGAAAAAACTGCATAAAATTATTTTAAAATTAATTATTAAATATTGATAAAAAATCAAAAAAATACTAAAAATGTATTATATTTACATTAAAAAACATCATGAACAAAATATTTGAAAAGAAATTTACAAAAAAATCTTTTAATTTAATTATTCTTATTTATTAATCATCATCATAAAAAATAAATTAGTATAATGAATAAAACATTATGGAATTGAACCAATAAGATAATTAACTTTAAATTAATTTTTAATTATATTTAAAAGAGATCTTGTGGGGAAATGTTGTGGGGTGGGGGGGATTTTTTTCCTGTTTGTAGGTAAAAAAGAAGATGTTTGTGACCCCGTGGAGTCACTTGTGTTGAGGATGTCGCCCTATCTCCTTCTCCTCCTCCTGGCTGTCAACAACGTCGCGTCCATCGCCGTTCCTCAACAAACAGATAAGGTCAACTTTACAAAACCACTTTACTTTATTTCTTACGGGACTCCAAGACCTGTTCATTAACCATCTCACTCTTCATTAAACTATTTAATTATTTTTTTTACTTTAATAATGAGCTTCCATTGACCAACTGATTCGTTAGAGAAAAGATAATTAGCATTTATAATTAGAATTTTGATTGTTAAATTAGAAATTGTAACTTTAAAATAATTAATTATCCTAAAATGTCCAATATCAGAGAGCAAAGATTCAGAACAAAATTGAAATTTATATATTTTTATACAAATTATTTCATTCTTAAAGTATCTGAATTTCTTATTGGTACCAATTACACTTATATTGCAAAAATGCTAAATTTTGGAAATTTCATCGTTTTTAACTTTCTTTCTCATTTAAAATTATTTTATTTTGGCTATAAAAATAATTTTTATTCCAGTTAATGGAATATGTTGCATTAGTATTATATTTAAAAATTAAATAACGGTTTAAGCATCATTTAATCGAAAAATCAAAAAATGAATGAAAAAAAGAGTTAGCCATAAAAGGACCAAATACAAAGTTGAATATCTGTGCGTAAATATTTGTAGTTTGACATTGACCATAAATTCCCAACTTCCTCGACATGGCAAAAAGCAGTAAAGGTAAAAGTAACGTTATTCGAGTCGAAAGCTTCATCTGGCCATTCGAACCAAAGAGAACCAAAGGAGTTATATAAAAATGTCCAAATCAAGTTCAGAAAGTCAACTTCATAAATAAACTTTCTTAATTAACTTTGCCACTCTTCGCTTCTTTTCAAAAGTGTTGATTGGAATTCTCAACGTACAAAGCCCATAAATCATGTTCATTCATCGCCGTCGCCTTCAAAGCGGTCAAGTGTGAAAAAACATGTAAAAATGAGTATAAAAATTGCCGAGGGAATAATGTCTATAAATTGACACTGCTCCAATTTGTTCTCTAAACGAGTCATCGAGTCACAACAGCAAATGTTAATTGAGATTGATGAAAATGATTGATAAGAGCAGACAGAGATGATGAAAGCTGAACTCGCCCAGTTTCTTATTTAACAAACTTCAGTCAATCAACTATCCATATATATGATTGTTATATTTAAATGGAGTATATTGGAATTATATTGGATTATGTATAAGTATGTAAATATGTTATACTGGAATTATATTGGAATTGTATGAGACTAGTAAAGTTGTATGGAATGCAATTGTAATTAGGGAAAGAAGTTAGGTGAGGTTACGTCGGACGAACGGAATCTAAGAGTTGACACACAAAGGGTGAACTCCTGCAATTTCCCATTTTTAGTTGACGACGGCGTGTGTTCGGCCGTTGATCTCAAACCGGCTCTGGTTGGTTCAGGAATTCTCAATTGAGAGCCGAATGACATCGAGACATCGAATCCCTCAATGACCTCCCTTCTTTTTTATTGATCCAACTTCTTCTCTTGAACTTTTCACCGAATCTCTCAAATACACGCTTTCTCTTCAACAACATTTTTACACCTTTTTTTATATGACATCTATTTTGAGTCAACTGTTATCCAACGATTGGAAAATCCAATTACAAATTTTATCTAAACTTGGAAAGTTGAAAGATTTGTATTTGGATCCATAATGTGGTTGGATGAATGAACAAATGAATGAACTCAACTAATATATCTTTAATGAAGCTCAACATAATTGTAATTTGATAATTCATAATTCATAAATATCTAAAATTGGATTAATTTTTAATCACATGCTAAATAATGCCAGGATTCGTTTTTTTACCGTTTTACTATTTATTAATTCTCTTCACTTTATTTATTAACTTATCAATTAGGTTAGAATTGGATTTTGTAGAGACTTTGATGTAGATTAAGAATATATATAGTTTTCATATAAGGTTGTGTGAAACAAGAGGTTATTTAGAAAATAAGATTAACTTTATTGAAGAAAATAACTTGAGTATAGAAGTCATGCAATGAATACATAATTAGTTTAATTACAGACAGGTTTAATATTATTAAAATTATAAATTGAGTATTTGAATAAAAAAAACTTATTTAATTTGACAGGTTGAGGAAGTCGAGGTCGTGACGGAAGTGAGCGTTCAAGATGAAGGGACTGATGTGACCACAGAAGGATCTCAATTGAGACAAGATGATGACGTCACAATTCCACCAAAACAAGAAGTTTACACATTCAGGGATGGATTACAAGGTGAACAATTAACTATAATAAACATATTAATATTACTTATATATACATAAATGAATTCCAATTAAATACATACATTATTTGTAATTGTAATTAAATAATGTATAATAACAATAACTAAAGATTTAATTTTTACTTTTTACTCAATTGACTAGACCAAATATACAGTACATAATTCGCATTTGATATTGAAGTAATAAATTTTCATTATTAGAATTACTTGACGAAGACGTGACAACTCACTCAAGTGACATTTTGGACGATGGATTCGACACAGCCACAGAGACGCGAATCCAAACTGAAGATCCCGACAAAGGATTTTATTTCCCCGATTCTTCCTTCGTCCCAAGAGAAGAACCAGAAGATTTCCCAGATTTGACCAGAATGGCGGAAGCCCCCGAACCAATTGAAATCGAACCAGGAATGAAAATCTCAAATGTCAATGTCACCGATTCGGATGTTTTCGAAGGAAGAGCTGGCTGCAGTAAGTTTCTTTTCAGCAAATATAATTAAATAATTTTTTGGCAAATAACACTTTTCATTCTGTATTACACGGCTATCGAATCTAATATTTATTTAATAAATTATTTAAATATTTAATATTTATTTTAGGCTATGAACGACTTTAATAAACTTTTATTTTAATTTAATTCTAATTTTCAGTGTGCGGTCGAAGCCCACGAAGGATTGTTGGAGGATCAGCGGCCAACATTGCAGAATTCCCGTGGACGGCTGCTTTGGTCCGAACGAGCGGATTATTTGGGCAAGGACGAGCTTACTGCGGTGGAACTCTAATTAACAACTTATACGTTCTTACTGCTTCACATTGTGTTGATGGGTAAATTTAATTATAATTAACTAATTCAATTAAGAATCATCATCATTATATTATTATTTGGAAAACGCTTTAAGCATTATTATATTAATTCATTAATAAACGTTATTATATTAATATCTTAATTATTAAATGACCACTAATGAAAATTGACAAAGAGGCTAAATGCTGAACTTATGTTTTTTCAGTATGTCTGCCCGCGGAATTCAAGTTGTTTTGAACCAAGAAGACTTTTCTGGTCCTTCATCCAACCACAAATACGGAGTTTCTAAAATCATAATGCATCCAAGCTACAATAGACGGACTATTGATTACGACATTGCTCTTTTGAGACTTTCCCAAGGGGTTAATATCGGGTCAGGGGCGATCACCCCGGCTTGTTTGCCAGCATCAAACGACAATGATTTCAATGGAGTTCAAGCGACGGTTGTCGGATGGGGCGCGACGTCACAAGGAGGAACAACTTCATCAAGAATCAGAAAAGTTGACGTTCCGATTATGACCAATTCGGCTTGTAATAAAGATACAAAGTACAATGGGAAGATTACGGAGAACATGATGTGCGCGGGATATCTTGAAGGTGGAAAGGATTCTTGCCAAGGAGATTCCGGCGGGTAATTTTAAATTTTAGTTAAACATCTTTAAGCATCTGTTATATACATTTTAAAAATGATATTATATACACATTAGAAAATGTTTAAGCAATATTTTTGAAAATAAGATTAAAATTAATTATTTTAAATTTTATTTTTAAGTCCATTGGTGATTCCTAACGGTGGACGAAAAACTCTTGTTGGAGTCGTCTCTTGGGGTTACGGATGTGCTCAAGCTCAGAGTCCAGGAGTTTACACACGCGTTGCCCGATTCCCAGATTGGATTCTTAAAAATACCCGGGTAAATTTGAACATGAATTAATCAAAATTAAAGGTTAATTATTTATTAAAGTTAATTATTTATTAATTTAAACAATTAATATTTTTATGGAACATTGTTAATATAGGATGCTGATTGGTGCCAAAACTAAGGAATTGCAGTTTGATCACAATGAACTCCAACGAACATGATTTTTAAACAACCTATAAGTATAAATAATTAATTAAAATTACGCTTTTCATTTTATTAATATTGTTGATTTTTGTTATGTGGATCGGTTTGATGTTTCTTTTAAAGAACCAAGATTCAACTTATTATTTTTTAATGTTTTTATTAAATCTATAATATGAATTATGCTTTTAAATAGTTGTAATCATTATCATTTTATAAGTAAATTGAACCACGTGGATAATCGATTGATAAAATAACGGGAATAAATTATTATTATACAAAATAAAAATACTTTATTATTAATGGCAATTTATTGACAAGAAATTTAAGACAAGCATTTGAAATGAGAGACAACCCATCAATAATCAACCACATTAATAATATTTATTTACCAATTTATCATAAATAGCTGAAATAATAGTCCTTGCTAAATAATTAACTTTTTATAAAAGTGTTATCATTTTTAGCAATTATAATATGACAATTTAAGATCTTTCATACTTCAATTTTGTTATAAATAATTTAAATTTAAAATGGCTTAATTGTTATAATAACGTTATTTGAATAATTCAGATTTGGATAACTCAAAGAAATCGAATTAATACTATTAAAACTTAATATTATTAAATAATTAAAAACCTCAAATTAGGACAAAAACATTTTATATATTATTTTATAATTGACTTAATATTTAGGGGCATAGGCATAAATAATACATTAGATATGTTTTATGTATGTATGAATTCTCAGAATATCAAGTTTTTTCAATTTAATCTATCAACTCGAGTGAGATAGGTATTAATATAAAAAGCTGTAATTTGTCTTTGAGGATTTAAAATAAAATATACTTTCTTTAAATGTCAATTAAATCTATTATTATTTACTTTACATTTCTTTCATTCATTGTTCATTTTCAATAAAATTGTAGTTTAATTGCGAATAATAGTAATTACCCTACGAACCACGGCTTACTGGGACTGTACAGGGCGAATGTGGGAATTGCTGGTTGATACTGGCAAAACATTATTGAGGTTCATCCCTTAAAGGAAATGTATAGGCAGAGTATTGTTAAGCCATTATTAAACTTGTATTGTTTTACCAGCATTAAAACATTACTGGAACAATAAAAGTATCCCAGCGTAATCCTTCATCGTTTCCCCAGTGTAATGCCAACATTGGGATGGTATTGAAATAATCGCATAGAATAGATGGCGTTGATTTTCGTTTTAGAATGAGTATGAGAAATCAGGATTAGTTGGCTGTTACAAAATATTGTTAAGTTCTCGATCTTATATATATACATCAGGATATTCTACTCATTGTCGTTCAAATTAAAAAATTATTGATTTCATAAATTATATTGATGTTGTAATGTAGTTAATTATTAACTACAATCGCAGATTTTAGTTTGAAGTCAAATAAAGGGACACGATTACACGGGTCAGGGTCTCGATCCTGGATACAAAAACGGGCACATTGAACCCAAAAAAGAGGCACATTGGACCCAAAAAGAGGCACATTGCTTTTAAAGTGTGTAAATGTGCCTGTTATCGGGCACTAAGGGTTTAAATGATTCAAATTAATAATTAATTTTCTTAATTAAGAAACAATCACGTAATTAATGTATTTGATAATATGCAAATAATTTTGAATGAATAAATCTTAAACTTAATTGTCATTCTAATATAATAACTTTTTATTATACCTATTATAATAATTTTGAAAATACATTTAATTCATTTCATTCAAGATTTAAAACCTATAGGCAATTAGATTTTATTCAGTTAAAGAAAAA
Organism: Neelides folsomi; assembly: GCA_034687125.1. Lineage (NCBI taxonomy): Eukaryota > Metazoa > Arthropoda > Collembola > Neelipleona > Neelidae > Neelides > Neelides folsomi. Next base: position 54,479 of record JAQGBZ010000377.1, read on the forward strand.
ATTTCTTTTATATATTTATTCAAAAATTATTACTAAAATTAAAATTACATAATTAATTCACATAGGTTAGGTATTATGCGTAAAAATATAATAAATAATTCATATTGCAATAAAATTAAAAATAATAAATTCAGTAATATATACTAAAAATATTTGACACTTTTATATTTTAATATTAACGTTATTAAAACCACGAATTGCATAAAATATCCTGCTACAAAGTTAATTCATTAAAAATGGGAACTTAATAATAAAATTATTTAATAATTTATTGTTAGATGATTATCGTTACCTAAGTTAAAATATAAATAGGTATAAAGTAAAAAGTCTGAATTAATTATTATTTAATACTTATAATTAATAATTATAATTCATTAAGTTGAATCTAAAAAATGCATCAAATTTATTTTAGTGGAAATAAAAATTATTCATTTTGATGAAACTCCTTGACGTGCACCTTCAATCTGAGTGGCCTGTTGACTGTTTTTCCACAATTTTTAAAAACCAAGAAATTTATCTTTGACTATCCAAGTCTTTTCTGAAATTTAATGAAAGAACTCTTTGAGTCAGTGAAAAAAGAACCAACAGTAATTATTGAACAGCGAAGGAAAATAAAAATCCACGATTTCAAAGAAAGCCAAATAATTAATTTCCCTATGCAATCACTTGACACTTTGGGTTGGTCAGATTCATCTCGGTTCAAATTTGTTGAAGAGACGACTAACAGATCTGCGATGCCAATGCCATTAGGAAGCCCAGAAATCCCAATTTTGTCTTGGACCAATAAAATCCAAAATAAAGAAAATGCTTAAAAAAACGTCGATCGTGGAGAAATGACAAAAGAAGTGCATTTAAAACCAATTGAAATCGGCTCTCAAGCAAAAGGAGGAACCGCTGTAGGAAGACTCATTGATACTAGGACCCCGGGTACTGTCGTCTCGCTGTTACTGTGCGTATTAAGTTACGCCCGTAACAGCCCTAAAAATCTTTTTTAAACTGAATAAATTAGACAGTTCTTTTTATTCCCTCTCTATTCAATTAACCTATCATCCACGTATCCTTTGACTCGTCACATACTTTCTTATCATCATATTACAGTTTGTATTTCAAAATTTTTTAGAAGAGTTGTTTGCAAATTCGAATTTAATCTTATCCAAATCATCCTTGCTATATTTAATTTCATATTCGTAAATTAAGACGCGGAACAAATCCTCACAATTTCCTTTCCGGAATTAGAACTCTGAAATAACAATTCCTTAATTTGATAAGACATAGTAATTAAGAGACAATAAAAGGGAATGATAAATGACTGAATTTTTTGGTATAAATTCATAAAATGTGTATTGGAAATTTTTAGCATCAAATCAAAATATACTATTAGTTACATAAAAGGTTTTGTATTCATCTGATACCGAATAAAAAACTTTTAATAACCTACTTCTAAGTATTTCAATTTTTGCGATAAATTTTTCCCCTCAAATCAGTTTAAAGTAAATTTCCTCAAGTTGTTAATAGTTTTACAAATAATTTTTGTTGGAGCTTTGGTTCATTTTAACTCATTTGAACATACCGAGACAAATACATTTTATAAAAATGTTTCGTTTTATTTAAGAATTCTTGGAAACTGTTGGTTAATTCAATAATTATATTAACTTTTATTCCAATTACTTGAAGTCAATCGTTACAATCACTCTGGTTATATTGACAAGATTCGATCAGACTTTAATAATCCTAATGGTGAATATTTATATCAAATAAAAAATGCAGTTAATATTCCAAAGCTGTATAACAATTGTAGGGCTATACTTTTAATATCCGATAAAATATTGAAAACGTCGTCGTCGATCCGAACGTCGACGTCGATCCGTTAAAATATTGAAATGCGTTTTGTTTGTCTCTTCGATTTTTAAACTTTAGTTTGTTTAGTCCAAGTAAGATCATCCCGCATTATTAAAAAATGATCTGTAATTCGGGTTTATGTGCCAAGAAGTGTAGTAAGATGACTTCATTTCTTAATGATAATTATTTGGAACAAAGTTAGAACAGTAAAATTTTTTACTAATATTTATTTTGTTAAAACTTGAAATAAATGTTTTGATTGCATCATCTGATTCTTTATAGTATAAAAAACTATCAATCAATGTGAACGTTTTGACACATTTCTTCCAATTCTATATAACTACAAGAACTTTGTTGTTGACTTTTACTGGCGGCTGGAGAGCTTCAGATTTCATTTATCAAAGTGTGTATTTAATTCGAAGCAGTTTTTCTCTTTATTCATATCTAGTGTAATAAATTATTCTCTCCATTCTACAAGTGTATATAAACAATAGTGTGAACGCCAAAAGGAGTAAACGTTTGCCGAAAGAGGAGGTTAAGTACAATCCCCCTACCTACACCTCTTTGTCCTTACCTCTTCGAATCTTTACGGCGCAAACTTATGAAATGGCGTTTATCTGGGTAATTAGCAGCATGTGAAATGGGTGAGGAACATAAAATGATCCATCAAAATCCCCTTCAACATGTACGCTTTACTCAAACTTTCTTCCATCAATCCGACAACAGAAAATGACATTGTCCCATTCTATAAGTACATAAACTTATATATTTAAAGGTGTATCGCTAAAAAGAGAGGAGGCAATGCGAAGGTGTACGTACAATCTCCTCCCATTAGCCCTAGAGGGGCATCCGACAAATACTGAGAATGATGCAGATAGATTTAGCAAATAAAGAATAAAGCAAATTTTTATCAGAAAATTTGCTTTATTCAAATCCGACGTAAATGAATGTTTTGAATAAACTTTGTTGCATCTTCTTTTCCAAGAGTTAAAGACTTCTTTTATCTTTTGAGAATCCACATTGGCCCACTCCTCCTTTAACGCTTTCCAAACTCCTTCAATTGTCGATTTTCTCTTCCAAAGACGTTGATTTAGGAATCCGAATCCATAAAAGTCCATAGGCGAGATATCGGGTGACTTCACAAGAATTTCATCATTCGGAATAATCGTTATTCCTAAACGTCTTTTCAAATCTCAAGCGTATTTTTGTGTCTTTTTTCCTGTGTGAGACGTGGCCATATCATGGTGTACGAAAATCTTTTTAAGCTCCTTTTTCTTGTCGGGCGAATATTGCCTCGTCAATGGATACGACGAATACAGATTTGCTCCCATTCAGTCGCTGTGCGAGTCTTTTTGCATTCCGGCTCCTTGAAATGCCGAGGCAAAAGTTTGTGAACCTTTTACTTCTTTTTCTTCTTGTATCCTATTCTTTTAATTTCTCTACATAAAATAGATTGGTCGATTTTGAGAGATCTCGAAAATTCCCTTTGAGAAGGTGGTTTTTTTTGCATGCAAAAACGATGGATCTTTATGAGAATTTACAGAATCTTTAAACTGGAGCGTTGGATGGGCGGCGGTGGCAATCCCTCGATTCTTGCCTGACGCTTTTGGCCTTATTTTAAATTAAAAATATATAAACTAACAATAATAAGCTTTTTATATTTCATCAAATTTACCTTTATTATTAAGAATATTCGCCACAGAACCGCGAGAAATGTTGATACTGTCTTCTCGTAAAAGATTGACAATTTGACACTGATTAAAACACGATTTTGAATAGGCAATGACCATTCCTTCAGTTTTATCGTTAATACGAACTATTTTAAAAATAAATGTCTATCACACCTCAATAATAAAGGCAAGAATAACATCAAGCCTAAACATATCCCGCTTAAACTAATTATATGCAAGACCATCTAAGGTGCTAAATCTATCCGCATCATCCTCAGTAAATTCAAAAATCTCCGACGTTCAGAGGATCCGACACTCGACATTTTACATTACTTAGCCTGTTTTACCTTCATAATACACGTAAGCCGTCATTCAAAACAGCCGACAAAAAACATCCGACAATCGAAAATTCTTCATATCATCCGGCAATTACATCAGACATCCCAAAATTCTTCATATCATCCGACATGTGAAAATTCTTCATATTATCAGACAATTACATCCGACATCTCAAAATTCAAAAAAATATTAGCAGTTACAAAGGTATTAGCCGTTACCTTCTCTTCTCAATTGAACATTTAATATCTATTATTTATAAAATATTTGAATTTGTATATACATTTATTATTTAATAT